>JANAVB010027995.1:3897605-4037854 GCA_029216955.1 Iris pallida
CTTATAAAAAATGACTAAAAAATTATTAAATAATTCTAGAAAAATAGATAATAATTCTAAATTAAATCTAATAAGCCAATAATAAAACTAATCACATTATTAGGCTCCTAGACAAGGTTGACTAAGGTTATACCATCTAGGTCCTATCAAAACACCAATCCAAAACACACAACAATCAATTTAATTAACATTTAAAATAAATTCAAAATAATGCACAATGACTAAAATACCCTTAATTAGAAGAAGTGAGTGTGACACCAACTTACCTTATCCTAAGATATCTAATACTCTGACATCTAGTATCCCAATCTCCAAGATACCAACTCATCTAATATCCTAATTCAAGACACTAATATATACCTCTACTAACTATGACACCTTAAGATACTAACTTGTAGGAAACTAACATCACTACTAAAATTTGCTTAATTGGCGACGTAAAGTTAGCGACGTTCCAAAAACGTCGCTAAATTGTGGACATTAGCGACGTATAAATGAAACGTCCGTCGCTACTAGCGACGTGACAACGACGTATACTAGTTACGTGAGCTAGTCGTCGCGAAACGTCGCTAATTGCGACTGATTTAGCGACGTTAATAATAATGTCGCTAAATTTCTAACTAAATTAAATTTCCCCCCTCGATTCATTTCCCTCCATCCATTTACTCTCTCACTCTCTTCCTCCGGCGCTCTCGCTCTCACTCTCTCCGGCGCTCTCGCTCCCGCTCTCACTCTCTCCGATGACTTCACTCTCTCCGGCGACTCTCCTCTGGTACGTGACTCCCTCTCTCTCTCTATTTATTGTTGGTGGTTAGGGGGGGTACGGGTGGCTCGGGGGGAGGGGCAGGGGGGTACGGGTGGTTGGGGGTGAGGAATGGTTGGGGGTGGCTGGGGGGGTGGGACAAGGAGGATGAGGGCGGCTGGGGGTGAGGAGGGGGGTGGGGGAAGGGGAGGGTTAGGGTTTGGTTTAGGCGGGGTGAGGGATGGGGGGTGAGAGCGGCTGGGGGTGAGGGCGGAGGGGGGGCTTGGGAGGGGAGGGGGGATGGTGGGGGAGGGGTTGGGGATAGGGTTCGGGTTAGGGTTAGGGGTGGTGTAGGGGTTGGGGGGGCTGGGGAGGGGAGGGGGGCTGGTGGAGAGGGGTTAGGGAAAGGGTTCGGGTTAGGGTTAGGGGTGGTTAGGGGGGAGGGGGGAGGGGTACGGGGGGGCTGGGTCAGGGGCACCAATAGTGCCGAAAAAATTGATAATTTAGTAATAGTTATTTGTTTTCCGACACCGAAAAATGTGATACTCCGATTCGAAACCACGTACCGATAGTGCCGATATTTGTAACACGTAGTTTTGTTGGTTGATTAATTTATAACACGATAGTGTCGATATTTGTAACACGTACCGATAGTGCCGATATTTGTAATACATAGTTTCCTTGATCCCGATACTCATAGGAATGGTCCCGAGTCACGGCCGTAGTATGTAGTATATTCGTTTTAGTTTGTAGTATATTCGTTTTAGTTTTGAAGTTTATTCGTTTTAGTATGTAGTATGTAGTAGGAATGGTCTCGACTCATAGGAATGGTCCAAAGTCACGGCCGTAGTATGTAGTATGTAGTATATTCATTTTAGTTTTGAAGTTTATTCATATTTGCAGATATCTAGAAATAGCTATATCCATGTATCTGCTAGACCGTTCGTGGATGTACAACCGCATTTGAGATGACAGGTGCAGTGTGCGAGATGAATACATCGCCGGAGTAGAACAATTCCTCCAATTTGCGAAGGCGTTTCCTCAATCCATGGACGGCATGGACATTAAGTGCCCGTGTGCAAAATGTCGGAACATGAAGTTTCAACCAGAATTGGATGTGACGTATCATTTATACATAAAGGGTTTCCTTCCGAATTACTACCAATGGACCGCACACGGAGAGCTTGTACCTTTAGCATTCCAAGCGGAGCCTTGTGTGGAGCCTTATATGGAGCCTTTGTGGAGCCTTATATGAATGTACACAACCGAACTGGTGTCAACAACGAGTACGTGAACATGGTCTTCGATGCTGTGGGTCCTAGTTTCGATCTATACAATCGTGATGCAGCTGAGGAGGCACCGAATGCCGATGCCGCGAAGTTCATGGAGTTGCTGAAGAATGCAAGGACTCTTTTATACCCTGGCTGTGAGGACTATTCACCGTTAGAGGTGATCACTCGGCTCTTGAGCATAAAGTCTGACTTTAACATGTCCCAAGAATGCTACAATTGAGTGCTCGAGTTGATTACCAATATCTTGTCGGAGGGTGCCAAGTCACCGAAAGACTTCTACCGCTCTAAGAGGATGGTGAGATCTCTCTGGATGGGATACGACAAGATCGATTGCTGTCAGAACGAATGCATGCTTTACTACAAAGATCACAAGGACACAGAAGTGTGCAGATTCTGTGGTGCTGATTGCTACAAGCCAACTACTGCAGACAAGTCTAGAAGACCGACTGCTTTAATGCACTACTTGCCGTTGACGCCGCGGTTGCAGAGATTGTTCATGCTGAAAGAGACTGCCGAAAATATGAGTTGGCACAAGCGATAATAGACCGAAGGAGTGTTGGATCACCCATCTGATGGAGAAGTGTGGAAGCACTTCAATCGAGCATATCCTAACTTCGCTTCTGATGCGCGTAATGTAAGGTTGGGGCTCTGCTCTGATGGTTTCACCCCATTTGGTCTTTCAGGCTCCCAATATTCATGCTGGCCGGTAATCCTCACTCCGTGAAACCTACCGCCTTGGATGTACATGAAGACACATTACATGCTCTTAACTATTATCATCCTCGGTCCGAACAACCCGAAGAGAAACATCGACGTGTACTTACAGCCGTTGATAGATGAGCTGAAGCAGCTATGGGAAACAGGGGCGTACACATATGATGCTTCGAAAAAACAAAAATTTTAGATGTGGGCAGCACTAATATGGACAATCAACGACTTTCCGGCTTATAGAATGTTATCTGGATAGAGCACTCATGGTCGACTTTCATGTCCGTATTGTATGGACCGCACTAAGGCTTTTCGTTTGAGACACGGAGGAAAGCCATGCTTCTTTGATTATCATCGGCAGTTCTTGCCGAAAGACCATCCATACCGTAGGAACAGAACTGTATTCCATGCCGGAGCTATGGAGAAGAGCGATCCACCGCCAATGTGGTCCGGAGAGGACACATGGGAGCAAGTAAAAAAAATCCCAAGTGCTATTGAAGATCCTACAACGAGCAGCCGTTGCGAGGGATTTGGCGAAGATCATAACTAGACCAAAAGGAGTATATTCTGGGATCTGCCATATTGGAGCACAAATCTGATTAGACATAACCTTGACGTCATGTATATCGAGAAGAACGTGTTTGATAACATAATTAATACTGTAATAGACGTCAAGGGAAAGACAAAAGACAATCAGAAGGCTAGATTGGACTTAGTCGAAATATACAGACGCCCTATATTGCACATGATAGACAACGGGAAGGGAAAGCTTTTGCGGCCTAAGGCAATCTACTTGCTGGATAAGGAGGACAAAGTGAGACTTTGTAGATGGATCCAGGACTTGAAATTTTTGGACGGATACGTCTCCAATCTAAGAAGATGTGTTGACATAAAGGAGTGTAAACTGACCGGAATGAAGAGCCACGATTGCCACGTATTCATGGAGAGGTTAATTCCTGTTGCATTTCGAGAATTATTACCGTCGGTAGTCTGGGATCCATTAACAGAGCTTAGCATATTCTTCAGAGATCTTTGTTCATGCAAGTTGCTCGTCGATCGTTTAGAGAAGCAAGAGAAGGACATTGTGGTAATACTTTGCAAACTTGAGAGAGTTTTTCCTCCTGCATTCTTCGACTCAATGGAGCATTTATCGATTCATCTTATCCATGAGGCTCTTGTTGTTGGACCTGTCGGTTATCGTTGGATGTACCCGTTCGAGCGACAGTTGAACCACCTCAAGAGGAAGGTGAAAAATAAGGCACGGGTGGAGGGTTCTATTTGTGAAGCATATGTCCTTGAGGAGATTTTAAAATTCTGTTCCATGTATTTTCAGCCTCATATTGCTACAAACAGAACAAGGGCTCCCAGAAATGATGACGGCTATGAAGTTGGTATTGAGGCAAAGCTGAAAGTATTTACTGTCTACGGAAAACCATCTGGTAAAATGAAAAAAAGATATCTAAATGACGACGAGGTTAGCGCTGCAATGTTATATGTATTGCTCAACTGCGACGAGGAAGAAGTGGACAAGCTAGTGGGGTAAGTAAAATTATTTCGCGTGCTTCGTTGCTTCTGAATATAACTAATATACCTATGCTTCGTTGCTTTCCAGCATGTTTAAGGATGAGGTAACGTCCAATAATCCATACGCAACCGAGGAGGAAGTAGAACAACAAATGAGACTTTATTTTTTTTTTGGTTGAGAGCATATGTACGGACGTAGTCACAATTTACTTTTCTGTATATTTATACTTGCACATAATAATTAAGTTAGCATCGTTTCTATGGTATTTAGGTTGATCGTCCGGAGGCAATCCTTGAGAATGAGTATATTAAAACTCTAGCCAAGGGGCCAATTTATCAAATGAAGACCTGGCAAAGTTACTGCGTAAATAGTTTCAGGTTCAAGTCAACAAATGCTCGAATAAGAGATGACTTCTTGGATTTGGATTCTACGAAGAATAGCTGTTTGTGCATAAAATCTTCAAACTACAAAGACGTCGACCCAGGCAATGACTTCTTTGGCGTCTTACAGGAGATTGTGGAACTGACATACAATTATGCTATAGAACCTTATAAGATCGTCTTGTTCAGATGTAACTGGTTCGATCCGATCCAGGGTCGAGGTTGGAGAGTTGACAAACATGGTCTTGTTGACATAAATTATCGCCGTTGATATCAAGCTTATGAGCCGTTTGTTCTAGCAAGCCTGGCTCAGTTAGTTTACTTTACCAGCTATCCAAAATAAGGAGCCGGGAGATCAGATTGGTGGGCAGTCTGTAAGACTAAAGCTCGAAATACCTTCGATGTCGACGAGATAGCTTATCAGGAAGACTAACTACCTCTTATTACAAATATTATCGATGTGGACTCAACGGAAGTTTCTCATGACATGTTTCATCAATTGGAAGAGGTAGAAGTATCAGAAGAGGAAGAGGAAGTTGATAGAAGTGAAGAGGAAGAGGAAGAGAAAGAGGAAGAAGAAGAGGAAGAGGAATCGGAACAAGATGAATTTTCAGAAGAGGATTGAATATGTTTAATTTTTAGATGTAGTATGGTTTGCTTTTATTTTTTTCAGATGTAGTATGGTTTACTTTTGTTTTAGCGACGTTAATAAGCGATATTTTCAGATGTAGTATGGTTTACTTTTGTTTTTTCAGATATAGTATGGTTTACTTAGCGACGTTCCCTGGCTGTAGTATGGTATACTTTTGTTTTTTTAAGATGTAGTATGGTATACTTCTGTATTCTTTTAGATATGGGTCGATGTGGATCATTTGGTTCCGGTGCTGGTGGGAGTCGACGACCCCGACCGTCTCCATCTACCACTCCTATCGACTCCTCATCCCCCCGCACTCCAGTATACACTAGCGGTCTAGTCGCCGACAGTGCCTCCATACCCGGCTCTAGCAGTTCGAGGCTAGGGCCTTCTTCTTCTACGCAGCCAGTACCGTCGAGTATTCCAGAGGTCGACCCCACTATTGAGGAGCAAGCCGAGGCCGAGGCCCACGTCGAGGTCGAGGGCGATGGCGAGGCCCACGCCGACGGCGAGGGCGAGGCCGAGACCGAGGGGCAGGCTGCGAGCAGGGGCAGGGACAGGGGCAGGGGGCGGGAAAGGGGCATAGTGCAGCTCCTATTTGAGACAGATCCTCCATGTCACCCGGAGGGGGATCTGAGGTTGGAGATTTGGGCCTGTACTCGGGCCAGGCGGTAAGTAAAATTGTTGCATTTAATTTGTTTAAATTTATTATAAACTTGTTTAATAAATTTTAATTTCCATTTTACAGGTATTATCCCTCCTTCGTACACCGGTCGCTGGGTACATTCCTGCGACAGAACTACGGGGGGCCCTGGATCAACTGGAGGGATGTCCCGGCCGATAGGAAGGCCTTCTAGTTTGAGCACTTTTTGGTACGTAAAAGTTTATTTCCTTTTAATATTTAGTATGTTATGTTATAACTTATGTACTTCTATGATTTTTTCAGCGGACTTACTTCTTCCCTTCCCACCGCGCCATTGCTATTGAGGCTATATTTTCCGGTATCGCCAGCAAGCTCATTAGGGACGCGATCATCGACCAAAAGGATCGCGACCGCCGGGGAGAGCCTATTCAGGGTTGGATCTCTGCCGCCGACTGGGCGGTAATGAAGAGGAGATTCGAGGAGGAAGCCTACAAGGAGAAGTCCACGAAGTCTAAAAGAGCGCAACAGGTGGGGTCGCAGTGGTGTGGTATGGTGGATCAAGGTCCATCATGGATTTTTTCACCCATATGGTACGTATCTCGCCGTATACCCATAATTAATACTTTATAGTAATATATTTCTTTCAACTTAACTGACAAATCATATAATAATTTCGCAACAGGTTGAATCGAGAGAAGACCCGAATATGGTGACCTTGTTCCTCGCCACGCACATGAAGGGGGAGCGGTTCGTAGACAACAAGGCTCGGGACACCTACGTAAGTTTTACTTAATGCTAGTTCATTAATATTAATTTTTAGTTACGTAGAAAATTCATATAGATGTTATTTCTAGGCCGAGTTTTAGAAGTTTTACTTAAAGCTAGTGCATTAGTATTAATTTTTAGCGACCACGTCAGAATTCATATAGATGTTATTTCTAGGCCGAATTTTTGAGGCTTAGGGACGCCGGGCCGACACGGTCAGAGGAGGCCGGTGCTAGCACTTCCCAACAGCCCCCGGCCGCCGCAGCTCAGTCAAATGACGAGCTGTGGATGAGGGCCGTTGGTGGCATGCATAGGGGTACGTACTATGGTACGGGCTCCTATGGTGACTTTATTACGTCATAGGCCTCTGCGACCGCCACTAGTGTGCCCGGCCCCGCACATACTGAGGAGTGCCTCCGCCAGCAGCAGAGTGACGTCCTTGCGCAGATCGCAGCTCTGCGTGACGAGATACTGCAGAGGATGGGGGCGCCGCATACAGATGATTCTGCGCTCATCTCACGCTTTGAGAGGCTGGAGGAGACTACGGAGGCGCTGCAACAGATGACCCGTGCTACACAGGAGGCTACGCAGCGGTTGGTCGAGCAGATGCAGTATTTCTAGGAGATGGCAGCGGAGCGACCGTCTGCTGGTACGCCGGGAGCATCGTCTACATCCGACGGTGCACGGAAGGACATGCTCGTCCACCTGTTGTCACCGGAGGAGTATCAGACGATCCTGACGTTGCGACGACAGTCATCTGGTGGCGCTCCTCCTCCAGCACCGGGTCCAGCTCTAGGCGATCAGTAGTTTTGCTTTTGCATTTTTGGACTGTACTATATTTTTCACTTTGTACATATTTGGGGATATTTAGTTTTTTCGTTGAGGATATTGAGTTTGTACGTGTTTGCGGATATTGATTTGGTTTGTTCAGGATATTATATATTGACATTGTTTGTTGCGGATAGTATTTTTTCTTTATATTTTTTGTATATTCTGGAATGTATTGTGTGTGCCGGTGTTGAGTGTTTCACCGAGGGGGTCGGCAAACCCAGGGATTGGATTCTGTATTTTGTGTTTTGTATTCTGTATTTTGGCTCAGGCTCCAGCTCTATTTGCATTCTTGAACCTATTTTTTTTATATTTTTTTTACCCTAGTGACGTTGTTAGCGACGTTACAATTCGTCGCTAAATTTTAGCGACGTTAGTAAACGTCGCTAAAAGCGTCGCTAAATGCTGACGTGGCAACACGTGGCACCATAATCTGATGTCAGCTCGTCGTCGCCAAAACGTCGCAACAGTGTCGCTAAACGGCGACCACACGATAACGTCGCCTTATACGTCGCTAATTAGCGTCAACGATCAAACGTCGCAAATAACGTCGCTAATTAGCGACGTTAATAACGTCGCCAAATAACGTCGCCCTGGCGACGTTTTGCGACACGTTTTTTCCGTCGTTTCCAAAACGTCGCCCAAAACGTCGCTAAATTTACTTAGCGACGCTTTCATCGAGTTTAGCGACGTTTTGTAACGTCGCTAATCTGATAAATTTTTGTAGTGCATATACATCTAACTAACTAACACTAACTCACAATATACACACACACACACTCAAACACAATGGGGCTGATGCTGCTTACTGCTTCTGCAAGCTGCTTCTGTTGCTGCTGCTTATTGGTAGCACAAGCCCCCTCCTCATCTCTCCTCTTCTCATTCACTTCCTTCCAATTACCTTCAACTCTGCAACTCACAACACACACAAACAAGCACACACTCTCTCAAACACTCTTCTCTCACCACAAACACACATACAACACAAACTCCCTCTTCTATCACTCACTTCTTACAAGCACGTACACACTCTCACATATATATACACACACAATCTCATCTCTTCCTTCTCCTCACACACACACTAATACTAAACCACAACACAACCAAGCCACTTACAAATACACACACAACTCACAACTTCCCTCAAGCACACTCACACACATGCACTTCTCCCCTCTCCTCAAACACACACACACACAACACACACACACACACACACACACACACACACACACACACACACACACACACACACACACACACACACACACACACATATATATATATATATATTTTTTTCTATATATACAAACCACAACCATACTCTAACATATATATATATATATATATATATATATAATATCATCCAAATCAGTCCACATATGTAAATATATACCAAATTCGTATCTCTACTTATAAACATGGCTTGTAGGCCAAATATACAAAGATACATATATATGTATCTATATGAAAACTAAATGGGACATCCTAACAATGGCTAATCTATTCTCTAACATGTATAAAACTGAAATTAGAAGTCTAAATAGCCTATTGGGCATAATCACAAACACTTGGTGGGCCACCCTCAGAATTTCTCCATGGGTGACACCAAACCACTCCTAATTTCCTATTGAGGACTCAAAAGAGTCTCTAAATCAATCCCAAGGGTGGTTCATGCAAGGGGGTGGTTTCTATGGATTCAAAACTAATAAATATGTAAGAGAAAGATAAAAATAGAGGGTTTAGAGAGAGATACCTATTGGGAGTGGTTTCCCAATAAACAACCCAAAGGACACGAAACTTGTTACGCCTCGACCCGGGAAATCGCCCATCCTCGCTAGATTTTATCCGAATCATCTTTTTCATAGGGACGTGATGCCGCACGAGCCTGGAGTTGTACTCGTGCGAGGCAAGATAACATGTGCATATAAGATTATCTCAAATTGATAACATAAGCAGCGGAAGGAAACATAGTATACAATAAGAATCTCTTTTATTGATAAATGAACTGAGGTTACAAAGGCTTGAATAGCCCAACTGAATATGCCAACTAGCTACAACGCTCATGATCTCTCTAGCACACAAAAGATTACATTATTCCATACATTGTGCCTCTTTATAGCCAACAAGTAGTCTTCAACCGAACATCTTCATATTGCAAGTCCGAATGCCAATGCGGTAGCTCGCCTCGAAACGCTAAGGACTCCATGCCTCGGCACGTCCAAGCCAAGCCCCGCCCCGAGCCGGGCATATCCTGAACCTGCAAGCAAACTAGTGGAGGATTAGTGCTTTCGTCCTCGCTGCACTGATCAAGACCCACTCGCACCCAAACCAACACTAAGTACAATTAGTGAATAATGCAACATTATTTGATGATCTTTCTATTTAGCCTTAGGATCAGTTTCATGGCAATATTCAATATAGCATCGAGCAACTGAATATAAATGTGTCCAATACCGTGTCCCTACATCAAATACAGTTAGACATAATATGTACATAAGGATAGTGATCGTGCATGTTTCTATCTCATTTCGCTTAGCCTGCAATCGTTAGAAATATGCATAACCTACCATACAATTCACATAGCCAACCAACTGAACTTAGACATATGTATAAGGATGGCAGGCTCTGCGCCTTCACCCAATTCTAATCTCAAACCATTGGCCCCATCTATATGAAGGTCATGGTGTTTCGCACCGTAATGGACTTGGCATCTCAACGTGTAAGCCTACGATCGCACCAGTACGGGTTGCTTGTCCAGTATCTGAAGGATCCCAAACTTACTGATATCATAGCTTATCACAACACTGGCCGGTCGTAACCCGTCCTAATGATGTGCACGATAAATACCAAACATAATTCTCTCATAGGTCGAACGGTCTTGGTGCCCAGGTTGTAACCGTTCGAGGGAAGCCGCACCCGTGCACGGGCCATCCGATCTATTGACCATACAATACACGCAAGCAAACAAGTCATATCTTTCCAACCAATCCCACGTTCTATAAACATATTCCATCATCTCTATTTCAAGTTCTATTAGCATTATGCCCCAACATATTTGTATTGATACACGACACCCAATGGCTTAGACTTCTCGTTCTTATACTCAACGCGTTTCATTCATAAGTTATTCGTATAATAGCAATTTCGTAGAAATTGTGCCACAACTGCATACTTCGATGCACGAAGTATATCTTTCAACGTTACGATAGGTTCTGCGATATTGCACCACAACTTGCCCTATTTTGCTCACGTAGTCATTTCGTAGCTTTCGTACGCAAGGGCACGCTCAACGCCATAATCAATGTTCTAGGCCTAGTGTTCGATGTTCTCGGAGTCGTACATGTGATGCACATCTCAATATTGCCTTTCAATGTTCTACCATCGCCGTCCTACCATGACCCATACATTTGATGTACGTCGCTTCAATTGTTCAATGTTCCATGTTCTATCTTAATGTTCGAGACACACTAAGACCTTTAACCGTTCGAGCCATGCTCGCTAACTCAATAGCCACAATCGCATACAAGAGATATAATCTTATTAGACGTGAAGGAATAGGAAGAGAGAGTCAAGAACCCGCCCACCTTAAGCCGATACGCTTTGTCGTTTCACCAAGCTGAAACGGCTCGATTCCATAACTTGGTTGCGCGGCTAACTCTCCTTACTTAGCCATTCTATTGAACTATTCGACTGATTCGGCCTACCGTGCCCATACCACAATCGTTGCAAGGCGATGATTTGGTTGGTGGCTACCTTCTCGAATAAGGCAAAATGTCGACCCCTTATGATTCAGCGTAAAAGCGTAGCCTACACACCAGATCAACCAAAGTCAATACTTTGTTCAAACCAGACTTATGATTTACATCGATTCACATCAATACTTCATCGAATCAACACAACTCTTCGAGTCAATGACTCATCGTAATGCACCATGTAGAACAAGGCATTACATAATATACGACTCAAAACAAGGTTCGTCCTCGAACCGAAACCAATACTCAATCCAAGTGTTTTGCTAGATCGTTTCACAATCTCGTGTTACTATCATTGGAATCATATAACTTAGTTTGGATCATACAAATATTTTAGTCGTCCTACCAATATATACATTTCAACCAAGCTCAATTATAGGATATCGGGACAAAGCTAACAAGCTCAACTTAAATTCTCAAGCACCAATTATTCTGTACTCGACTTAGTCAAATCTTAGCGTCTATTCCCAAAATTCTTCCCGTATGCATTATTCCATAAGTTTCTCACCGTCCATCTAACGCACACATTGCATTAAGTCGTTGCGCATCCGATCACAACAATTTTCTGCAATGCCTACTCGTCAAATCATTTTCAATCTCTCGCACAACTCAAGTCTTTCATCTAATCGTTCATAACATTTGGCCTCAATGACATGTACTAAGTCCAACATGTCCTAACTTCCTTTGTCTACCAGTCGCACCAAGTCTCGTACACCACAATTCTGATATGATTCACATTCTCTCGCTCTATCAACGCATTGCATCTGGGCTACCCCCGCTAGGTAACTTATCCAGACATCTTGCTTAATCTCTTCCAACACCAGAGGTCAACTCAAAGGTAACAATCTTTTCGACCCAAGGTCTCTTACGATACGCCTATCTCCGATTCTTGATTGAATATCCTTACTCAATTTTTTTGAATCAATCCCAACTAGTTCGTTTTGTAACACAGATCGTGCGCTCAAACAGACATAGCCTAACAGTTACTCAAACCGATCAATGACACAACTCTTAGGTTCATTCTACAATTCGTCACTCTCGTACATTGCAGAATTCTTACAATTGCCTTACCATATCACTATGCTAAGTATGTTTCTCAACATCTATTCGATCATCGACCAACCAAGTCTACTTACTTACTCATTCGATCGATCATAATTTTTTTGACCATATCGATCTAGTCGAAGGCTTCTCGCTAACTTCCGAAATACGATACTCAATCGCTTAGACTTATCCTCAACATGTACTACATCATCCCTCATCCTCGACGAAATTTCTTATACGACTTTATTGGGTCATCCTATAGGACTTCAATATTCACTTGATTTGGCGGTCAAGTCTTCTAGGGTCATCTGCCCCGAAACTACGCTCGATAATTGAAGATCATCAACGAGGGACAGTTACTACGAAGCATGCTATATCATATCTCGGAGCCAAATCAATTTTCGACAATCCCTAGAGGACTTTACTCAATCCGACATAACTTATCAATCCACATTTTATCTGCCCACCTGCGCAACTGATGCGCCGTTACCACTCGGATGACTCATGCACTACCGTTAACAATATTGCTAACCAAGCAATATTTGTTTATCTTGGGTACGAGTCTATCTACCCACGATCGATATTGGATACACTCTATGCTTATCGCAACAATCCTCGAATTTACCTTCGCATCAAACCACAAGTCGAAGCATACAAACTGCCACGTCCTGATTTTTTGAGTTCGATCATTCCCGCGACATGAATCACCAAGTCAGTGCTCACGCGAAACAATCACCCCAAATCTGACTTGACGCATGTGCGAGGCTGGTGTTGCGCTCGCGCAAGACAAGAATGTCGACATTGTGGCTATCGTTGAAGAAATCAAGACACTTTTGTTTTCATCCAAGTAATATCCATCTATTCTTAGATTTCCTCAACGCATTTCCACTATTATCATCGGAACTTACATCAACTGAACTTGCATCTTATTCATCCAACAACAATGTATAATAAAATTTTTGTTCATTCAACAGAGTATTTCCAAGTTAGCACATATCGTCTTTGATACGCCTCAATACCATCGTCGATGTGTGTAACCTGAACATCCTCCTTTCTCATAAACACCAATTTATTGCATTTACAGTTATTATCTGTAACGCCCCAGTCCCAAATACGTAGGACTAGGAACGTAGACATGCCAGCCGTATAATAAGTATACATAAGCTGTAAAATGTAGTAGAACCATAACTAATTTCATCCACACAAAATATAAAAATAAAAGATATCATATAATCTATGAATTGTCATTGGTACATATAGTTCGGCGGAGACAAATCCACTACCAACAGTGAAAAGAAATACATGATAAAAGAATAATTTTGGCGAGCGAAGTGAAGACAATCGAAGTACAATCATCCTCGAAGAATAGAGCATAAGTCATGGCCTTAGCTAGAGCACCTGTAAGAAAACACGAAACACACACCTGGAGAGATCACCAGGTCCTCAGAGGGACGTAACAAGACACATAATATCATGCCAATAAACTGAATAAAAGCTCAACAGAAAAATATGCATGAGTAAGGTTCCTAACCATTCTATGTGATATGCACTTTGAGGACAACGTTCTACACAGGGGCTGTAACGGATTCACGCAAGCAAGTAATAAAGACTGGCCGTCAAGTAGCGCTCATACGAGACACTATCGGCCCGGGGCAGTAAGTAGCGCTCATCCGAGTCACTATCGGTCCAAAATGTGTGTAAAAATAAATGTAGCCCATACGCTAGTAACTGTCCCCTCCCCAGGGACGGCCCTGGCCTAGGGCAGGCCGGGCGACGGCCCAGGGCCCCCCGACGAAAGGGGGCACCAACATGGAAGTATCTACAATAGAACTAGTATGTATCATGTGCCTTTTTTAACAAAAAGCATTGTGGTGTAGTGGTTATAACGCTAGACTTATGTTTAAAAGGTCCTTGGTTCAAATATTGACTACAACAAAATTTTGTTTTATTTATACTCAATTTTTTACATTAAGTATAGGGGCCAATTTTAGAAGTTTTGCCTCGGGCCCCCATCACCTCAGGGCCGGCCCTGCCCTTCCCCCTAATGATACTATACGTGTGTTGTAACCATGACACACAAACACGTATCGTTTCCACAACACGGGTTTATAATAGATAACTGCCAAGTCTTCTAACATGCATCTATTGACAGTTATTCCTACGCATGCGCACGGGTGATCAGCCAACACGCAAGTGACCACTACATGATACTCACAACTCTCACACACAACTCGTGTACAATCGTGACAAATCAATGAGACACACTAAATTTGACGGTAGTCCCTTAACTCTAAGCCAATTGCATAAAATATAGTAATTTGCATCTACATATAATTTAGAAAGAAACAACTTAAAAATAAACAAAACATGCATGATATTGAGCAGAAATTTAAGCAGTAAAGGCAAGGTGTCTTACCTGATGTATCGCCTGGTGTGACGTCGGGTGTGGTGCAATGATCCAACAAGTCCAGTTCTGCCCAATAGCCATGGTCGAGGTGTAAGGGTCCGAGTCCGCGAGAATTTAGGAATATGATCAGTCATTGACATGGAAAGAGAAATTTGCGGAGAAGTACCTTATGCTATTTTAGAAAGTATTTATAATATGGAAAACTAGATTTGTTTAGTTAAAAATAATTTTAGATAAGTACTTTGGAAATATAGAAAAAAAATTTGTTTTAAAATTGAAACTTAATTTTTGTCAAATAGGTTTTGTAGGCCAAAAGCTATATTTTTAATTACAATATATTTTTAGGAATATTTACTACATATATTAAGAATAAATAACAAAAATAATCTTAGCAAAACTACTGATAATAATATCCGTAATAAAAAAAAATTTAATAATAACTAATAATAATGATGATAATGTTAATAATAATTAAATAAACCCTAAAAACAATACAACCCTCTTTTTCTTTTAATAATAATAATAATAATAATAATAATAATAATAATAATAAATATACTTAATCCCTAAAACTGTACAACCCATTCTCTATCATAGATAATACTAATAATAATAATATATAATAATAAAACAATAAAAGTAATAAAATAATACAAACTAGGAACTCTTATTCTGTTCCCAATTACTTCATAGTGAGAGAGAGAGAGAGAGAGATAGGAAAGAGGGTTCGGGAGAGGGGATTACCGGAGTTCGGCGGAAGGCTCGGCGGAGGCTGGCGCGCAGCGAAGTCAGCGGTCAGCGGAGGGAGCGGCGTCGGCGGACGTCCCGGCGGAGAGGACCTGGCGCGTGGCCAAGCGGCGCCGGTGGTCGCGGTAGGGGCGGCTCCGGGGTTGGCGCTGTGGAGACGGGGGCTCGTCGACGGGGAAATCACCACTGCGGTGGCGTCCGGCCGATGAGGGGCGCGCGCGGAGAGCTCAACACCGGCGGACGTTCCCGACAGCGGTCGTGGAACTCGGCTGAAGGCGTCGTCGGACGCGCAAAAGTGGCACAGTCTTCTAGACGACGCCGAGCCGGCGATCCCGAAGTCGAGGTGAGAGGTTTTTGGTTTGGGGATGATACTGGTGTATGTGGTGGTTGCTCGGTCGGGGTCGACCATGGTGGTGGCGCCTGTGGTTGGCACAACGATTCAGTTTGTAATGTTGGAAAATATGGGATGGACACGGGGTCCGGACACGATCGATACAGTTATTTTGTTGGACACAGACACAGCCGACCACGAATTTGGTGGTGGTGGTAATGGCTTGCAGGAAGGAGCATGGTGGTTTTGGTGGTCTTGGTAATGGTGTTTGTGATGAGATTTGACAGAGATTGGGAGGAGACGACAGTGATGGTGGTCGTGACAGGATGGCCGGTTCCGGCGGTGCGGGTGTTGCTGTTGGTGTTGGTGGCTTAGGCCGCGGGGTGCGGGGAGTTTCTTCCAAGAAGATAGGGTTTGATAGGAATTGGCCATGTCTGGTGTGTCCGACACGGTGGTGGTGGCGAGGAGATGCGTCCGAAATTGTCGGACGTGAAGAGGGATAATGTACATGTACTGGAGAATAGTGGATGTGGAAGGCACAGACACGATGCACATTGTGGTTATGGTAGAGAATTATGGAGGAGTACCTCTTCTTTTATAGGAGGTGAGAATTCCCATTAGAATCAGGATTGAGATGTTTAAACCCCCCATTAGATAATTCATAATTAAATTCAAATTCATTTAAACTCGTTTAAAACCATTTTATATAAAATTCTTCAAATCAAAATTAGATAATAGCTTAAAAGAAAACTATTTAATCTATCCAAATAAAATCAAAAATTCAATTTAAATAACTATAGATTCATTTAAAAATATTTCCATAAACTTTAAATATCAATAATTAATTAATTTCGAAAATCACTAAAATATTTAGATATTAGAATTTTTATTTTTGCAAATAACTAAAATTCATTTTTGGTGAAATCAAGTGGATATGAAATAAATTTCATGTCACTGGTACACAAAATATATTTTCATAAAACAATATTTTTTCTAAATTATCACTTATAATTGTAAAGTAAAATAAATATCATTAAATAAATAACGTTTGCCAAAATTCAACGCGACGCAATAAATCAATATTAAATACTTATTCGAAAAAATCTTTTAATAAAATATTCGTATAAATATATCGTCTTGCGATGTACAAATATGAAAATACGAACTCGTACGCGACGTACGATTTACAAAACAAAAATCGATACCAAATTTTAAAATCGTAGTAATAAATTTATGGGTTTTACATCCTACCCAACCTACAAGAATTTTGTCCTCAAAATTTAGAAGTAACGAGGGCATGGAGGGTACAACAGTATGTTGATAAGGGAATACTTTCAATCATTAGGCGAGAATGACATTTTAATTCGTGATTTCAATAACGGCAAAAGAAAGATAAGTCATAGGTATGATATTGATCGAGGATCGCTAACTAAGGCAAGAACTGCATGAATTCAGAGTATAGTAAGGAATGGAGTAATCAAAAGGAATAATTTGGGGATGTAGAAATTATGGTTCCTCGATAGAGTAGGGTCGTCTAGGTTTAGAGTTGAATCATCTTCAAATTTCAAAAAGGTCATGAAAGTTGAATCTAGGGTCGAGGAAAAAGGCAAGTAGCTCAAGACGGAGATAAGTCGCATTGATAGGTCAGTGGCTAACTGTCTCTGTGTATATACAAATATCATGGTCATAGGAGAGTAGTTGGCCTATATGTCAAGTACACGCTTTGTCTAGAATAGGTGAAAGACGAAGCCAACAAGAGTTCAAGGAATATGTTTTGAATACCAATATGTGGTTCAACGACGATGGAAAAGTTTCAAGTAGAATTGTCAAGACAGTTGCGGATGAGACTCTAGGGGCAAGTTGACTATGTCTCCATACGCATAGAATAATATATGAAAAGCGAACCGAAGTGCAATAGGTTGATCAGACCATCATGTACTGGTTCTGATTAGACAGTAAGTTATTAGGAGCGACCCAATAAAATACGTCATGATCAAGCTTGATAAGAAAATAAGCTTGCAAAATTTATGCTAAGTTAGCATTAAAATAGTCAAAGTATAAGTAAGGGACCATGAAAAAGGAAATTAAATAGTCTAAGGTCCTTTAAAAATCAAGTCTTGCCCAAAGTTTGGGCCCAAACAGTCGGCTTGATTGACTAGATAAGTTAGGGTCTACTGAATTTATAGTCTAAGCGAACTTACCAATGTGTGGGTCACAAGGAAAAAGGAGTGAGGTATTCTACTCAACTTACAAAAGTTAAACTAGTAGTGTGATAGGACAATGGGTCACGCAATCAAGGTAAGCACAAAGTTAGGCATTTAATGAATGAAGTAGGACACAATCACCTATCAGGTTGAAAGAAATGAGTCAACATTGGACCTCTAATTCAAGTCTGAAAGTAACTGGTGTCATGGTAGAGGTTATAGCTTAGCCATTTGACTAGAAAGTCATATCAAGAAATTAGAGTACAAGGAGACGTATTTTAGTGGGACATGATATACCTACATGAAGGTGGGCTCGTCTAGGTCTTGCATATGGAATTTGTTGGATGGAAAAGTCTAGTGTTGTGCTCCAAATATCCAAGTCACGGTAAATGACACCAAAGAATTTAAAATAGAAAGTGGGAGTTCATGAGATAATGATTATCGCACAAAATAAATGACCAAGTTAAAGCATGAAATAAAGATTATTCAGATTCTAGTAGATCAGGGCAAAATACGTTAGGAATACATTTTCTAGAGATATGATAGCCACTTGATGGGGGTATGATCAAGGAACAATCCAATTATTTCTCAAGTTTCAATTGGTTAGAAAGTTGCGATAAAATCTAGATTTGAGGAAATGTCGAGTGAGTCAAGATTGAAATATAGCCACAGTATTTGGTAGAAGACCAACTATACTTTTGTATACACTACTATCATGGTCAAGGGGGATATGGCAATTAAAGTTGAATCCTTCTAACTCATTAGGATTATCTTGGTGGTCTACCATTTAATTTTAACTTCTTGAACTCGAGCCTTCACAAAAATCCTCAGAATATAATCTACCATAATTTATATTCATTATAAATCGTCCAACATAATCATAACTTAAAATGTAAGTTCCTTTAAACATAACTTTTCATCATATCAAGCTTGTAATAAAACTCAATAATCCTATCAGTCGTCAACTTTTTTTTTTTTAACTTCCATAAAATCATAACTAAACAAAAAAAATTAAAATTTCTCAAATAACTTTGAGATAACTCTTAGTATATTACAATCAACCCAAAACGTAAGCTCAAGTTTTAAAGACTCTTATCAATCGTGATTCAAACAAAGGTTGAGCATTAAAAATAATTCCTCGAATTGACTCTATATCTTTCAAAATTTATATCTAAACTTCGAGCAAGTCATACTACTCTAAAAACTTCAAAAGTCTTTTTTTTTTCTCCATAATCCAATATATCATAAGTATTCTAAAATCTTCATAATAAAATTTTGTTTTCTCCATCTTATAAAATCTTCCGGTCTCTTCATGAATACCTTTCTAACAACAATAACTCGTTCCCAAAGTTTTTAATGTTATCAATCCAATTTTAAACTCAATATAATCTTATCAATAAATCATCAAATATAAATTTGAAATTTAAAAAAATTTCCTTCAATTGATTTCATATCTTTCAAAATATTTTAAACCAAAATTTTTACTATCATCCTTCAAACTCAAAATTTAAGTAAACTTGTAAATCGTACCACTAAATTTAAAAATCTTAAGCTATTTCTTAAATCGTAACTATTTCACAAAAGTCAACATGTTGTTTTCTCAATTATCAATCCTTTAGTAGTATCAAAATAAAATCCATCTCTACTACCCAACTTAGAATTTACTAATCCTTAAGATCAAATTTCTAGGAAACATAAATGCTTTTATACACAAATAAGACCTCAATGCATACTAATTGTCAAGGTAATCCTTCTAGCCATGTGTTTGACCTATGAGCATATACGAGTGTAGTCATCTTCCTAATTGTCACTAAGCACGAAACTAAGAATTTACGGTAGAAGGAGTCAAGCAAGATGCAAATCAAGGAGGGCGAACGAGAGTTCAGAATTTGAAGTTAAGAAAGGATGTCAAGTAAGTGGATGAGATTCTAGACTCTAATCCTATATTGTAGGACCGTTCGGTACAGTCATGTAACCGAAACGGCAAACTTGACCTGTATGGGCCACCACAAAAACATGTAACGCCCCAGTCCCAAATACGTAGGACTAAGAACGTAGACATGCCAGCCATATAATAAGTATACGTAAGCTGTAAAATATAGTAGAACCATAACTAATCTCATCCACATAAAATATAAAAATAAAAGATATCATATAATCTATAAATTGTCATCGGTACATGCAGTTGGGCGGAGACAAATCCACTACCAACAGTGAAAAGAAATACATGATAAAAGAATGATTTTGGCGAGCGAAGCGAAGACAATCGAAGTACAATCATCCTCGAAGAATAGAGCGTAAGTCATGGCCTTAGCTAGAGCACCTGTAAGAAAACACGAAACACACACCTGGAGAGATCACCAGGTCGTCAGAGGGACGCAACAAGACACATAATATCATGCCAATAAACTGAATAAAAGCACAACAGAAAAATATGCATGAGTAAGGTTCCTAACCATTCTATGTGATATGCACTTTGAGGACAACGTTCTACGCAGGGGCTGTAACGGATTCACGCAAGCAAGTAATAAAAAGTGGCCGTCAAGTAGCGCTCATACGAGACACTATCGGCCCGGTGCAGTAAGTAGCGCTCATCCGAGTCACTGTCGGCCCAAAATGTGTATAAAAATAAATGTAGCTCCTACGCTAGTAGCTGTCCCCTCCCCCCAATGATACTATACGTGTGTCGTAACCATAACACACAAACACGTGTCGTTTCCACAACACGGGTTTATAATAGATAATGTCAAGTCTTCTAACATACATCTATTGACAGTTATTCCTACGCATGCGCACGGGTGATCAGCCAACACGCAAGTGACCACTACATGATACTCACAACTCTCACACATAACTCGTGTACAATCGTGACAAGTCAATGAGATACACTAAATTTGAAGGTAGTTCCTTAACTCTAAGCCAATTGCATAAAATATAGTACTTTGCATCTACATATAATTTAGAAAGAAACAACTTAAAAATAAACAAAACATGCATGATATTGAGCAGAAATTTAAGCAGTAAAGGCAAGGTGTCTTGCCTGATGTGTCGCTTGGTGTGACGCCGGGTGTGGTGCAATGATCCAACAAGTCCAGTTCTGTGCAATAGCCATGGTAGAGGTGTAAGGGTCCGAGTCCGCGAGAATTTAGGAATATGATCAGTCATTGACCTGAAAAGAGAAATTTGCGAAGAAGTACATTATGCTATTTTAGAAAGTATTTATAATATGGAAAACTAGATTTGTTTAGTTAAAAATAATTTTAGATAAGTACTTTGGAGATATAGAAAAAAAATTTGTTTTTAAAATTGAAACTTAATTTTTGTCAAATAGGTTTTGTAGGCCAAAAGCTATATTTTTAATTACAATATATTTTTAGGAATATTTACTACATATATTAAGAATAAATAACAATAATAATCTTAACAAAACTACTAATAATAATATCCGTAATGATAATAATAAAAAAATTAATAATAACTAATAATAATGATGATAATATTAATAATAATAAAATAAACCCTAAAAACAATACAACCCTCTTTCTCTTTTAATAATAATAATAATAATAATAATAATAATAATAATAAATATACTTAATCCCTAAAACTGTACAACCCATTCTCTATCATAGATAATACTACTAATAATAATATATAATAATAAAATAATAAAAGTAATAAAATAATACAAACTAGGAACTCTTATTCTGTTCCCAATTACTTCATAGTGAGAGAGAGAGAGAGATAGGAAAGAGGGTTCGGGAGAGGGGATTATCGGAGTTCGACGGAAGGCTCGGCGGAGGCTGGCGCACGGTGGAGTCAGCGGTCAGCGGAGGGAGCGGCGTCGGCGGACGTCCCGGCGAAGAGGATCTGGCGCGCGGCCAGGCGGCGCCGGTGGTCGCGGTAGGGGCGGCTCCGGGGTTGGCGTTGTGGAGACGGGGCTCGTCGACGGGGAAATCACCACTGCGGTGGCGTCCGGCCGACGAGGGGCGTGTGCGGAGAGCTCAACACCTGCGGACGTTCCCGGCAGCGGTCGTGGAACTCGGCTGAAGGCGTCGTCGGACGCACAAAAGTGGCATGGTCTTCTAGATGACGCCGAGTCGGCGGTCCGAAGTCGAGGTGAGAGGTTTTTGGTTTGGGGATGATGCTAGTGTATGTGGTGGTTGCTCGGTCGGGGTCGACCATGGTGGTGGCGCCTGTGGTTGGCGTGACGATTCGATTTGTAATGTTGGAAAATATGGGATAGACACGGGGTCCGGACACGATCGATACTGTGATTTTTTTGGACACAGACACAGTCGACCAAGAATATGGTGGTGGTGGTGATGGCTTGCATGGAGGAGCATGGTGGTTTTGGTGGTCTGGGCAATGGTGTTCGTGGTGAGATTTGTCAGAGATTGGGAGGAGACGGCAGTGATGGTGGTCGTGACAGGGTAGCCGATTCCGGCGGTACGAGTGTTGCTGTTGGTGTTGGTGGCTTAGGCCGCAGGGTGCGGGGAGTTTCTTCCAAGGAGATAGGGTTTGATAGAAATTGGCCATGTCGGGTGTGTCCGACACGGTGGTGGTGGCGAGGAGATGCGTCCGGAATTGTCGGACGTAAAAAGGGATAATGTACATGTACTGGGGAATAGTGGACGTGGAAGGCACAGACACGATGTACATTTTGGTTGTGGTAGAGAATTATGGAGGAGTACCTCTCCTTTTATAGGAGGTGGGAATTTCCATTAGGATAAGGATTGGGATGTTTAAATCCCCCCATTAGATAATTCATAATTAAATTCAAATTTATTTAAACTCGTTTAAAACCATTTTAGATAAAATTCTTCAAATCAAAACTAGATAATAGCTTAAAAGAAAACTATTTAATCTATCCAAATAAAATCAAAAATTCAATTTAAATCACTATAGATTCATTTAAAAATATTTCCATAAACTTTAAATATCAATAATTAATTAATTTCGAAAGTCACTAAAACATTTAGATATTAGAATTTTTATTTTTGCAAATAACTAAAATTCATTTTTGGTGAAATCAAGTGGACATGAAATATATTTCATGTCACTGGCACACAAAATATATTTTCATGAAACAATAATTTTTCTAAATTATCACTTATAATTGTAAAGTAAAATAAATATCATTAAATAAATAACGTTTGCCAAAATTCGACGCGACGCATTAAATTAATATTAAATACTTATTCGGAAAAATCTTTTAATAAAATATTCGTATAAATATATCGTCTTGCGATGTACAAATATGAAAATGTGAACTCGTACGCGACGTACGATTTACAAAACAAAAATCGATACCAAATTTTAAAATCGTAGTAATAAATTTAGGGGTTTTACATTATCCGAACTCGAATACGAATCAAGTATCGCATACGTCAAGATCCATTCAGTCTTACTTAGCTAACTTTCCTCGTCAAGCGACATAATTTTCCAATTCCTCATACCCACTCTCGCATTTCTAACTCGCACTTCCAGATCGTGCTACTGACTCTTCGTGCTAACTCGAATTTATTTTGCACAATTACTTCGTACCTACTCAACTCGTTCTTAACAGTTTTCGTACCGACTTAACTCAATTCTGACTGAGTCAACTTTTTGCTCAATGCAACATTCCCTCGCTATGCTCAACCTATCGTTCGACTTACACTTAACCAATCCTCGTCCGATATATCATCCATGGATACGACTTCGCATTTAATCGTTCTACTCAATTCATCGAAGCATACTTGCTTTTTTCTTCTATCAAGTCATCCCCACTCGAGTCTCGGCACTACTCCATCTGTTGAGGACAAACCTATCATAACTGACACAATCGTCTCGACGCAATCTATTGCAAATCACCAAACGACTTAACATAGCTATCGCCAAGTGGTATTGCATATTCCACTCAGAAATCGAGCCTATCGTTATCGATACAATACTTCGCTACCCTAATCGCACAAGTGGTATTGCATATTCCACTCGAAATCGAGTCACTACTCGACTTTACATTCCGCATAGGTCCGACATCTATTCCAAGTTAACTATCCCTTGGAGATCTTTTTAGATCCCAGCTCTAGCATTCACTTACTCGAGTTGGTATAACAACTTAGCCAACGTATACTATCGTTCGCTCAAGTTTGACATTCATTCGAGACTAACCATGCCTTGGTGATCATATCGATCACAACGTAACATTTGCTAACTCAAGGCTCAATGCGACATATGGCCAACATAAACGTTTGCCTACTCAAACTCGACTTAGCGACCAACTCGACTCGTTACTATCACATCCGTAATTTCTCAATCTCATCGTTGCAGCTTGTGCGACGATTCCTTCTCAATACTCAAGGTCATTACTCAAATCGTTCAACATATTGCTACCCTTTCAAATAGCCACATAACATGCATAACCTCATATATCGACTCGTAGAACTTCGTACAACCAACAACACGTATCTCTTCGCACTTCGTGCGATCAACAATACGTGTCTTATTGTACTTCATGCAACCAACATCCCCATATTCGTTGCACTTTATGCAACCAATGACTCGCAACTTTGTTGCACTTCGTACAACCAACATTATCCGATGGAACTCGGAGATAGCGTGATAGTCACGACATACTTGTGGCAGACGCATGCAACATAATACAAACTTATTATATGGAACATCCAATGTGACATCGAGTAGATCCATGAGCCATATGGTTGCGGAAACAACTTAGAGTCAACTGATTTCTATAGCAAAGCAACTGAGGGTCAAAGAGATTCGTTTACGGTCCAGAGGATGGAACCTCTCTGATACCAACTTGTCATGCCCCGACCCGAGAAATCGCTCGTCATTGCTATATTTCACCCGAATCATCTTCCTCGCTGGGGCATGATGCCGCACGAGCCTGGAGTTGCGCTCGTGCAAGGCATGATAACAGGTTCATATAAGATTATCTCAAATTGATAACATAAGCAGCAGAAGGAAACAGAGTATATAAAAAGAATCTCTTTTATTGATAAATAAACTGAGGTTACAAAGGCTTGAATAGCCCTACTGAATATGCCAACTAGCTACAACACTCATGATCTCTCTAGCTCACAAAGGATTATATTGTTCAATATATTATGCCTCTTTATAGCCAACAAGTAATCTCCGGCCGAACATCTTCATGTTGTAAGTCCGAACGCCAATACGGTAGCTCGCCTCGAAACGTTAAGGACTCCATGCCTCAGCGCGTCCAAGCCAAGCCCCACCCCGAACTGGGTATATCCTGAACCTGTAAGCAAACTAGTGGGGGATTAGTGCTTTCATCATCACTGCACTGATCAAGACCCACTCGCACCCAAACCAACGCTAAGTACATTTAGTGAATAATGCAACTTTATTTGGTGATCTTTCTATTTAGCCTTAGATCAATTTTATGACAATATTCAATGTAGCATCGAGCAACTGAATATAAATATGTCCAATAACGTGTCCCATGCCCCAGTAGATACAGTTAGACATAATATGAACATAAGGATAGTGATCGTGCATGTTTCTATCTCGTTTCGCTTAGCCTACAATCGTTATAAATATACATAACCCACCATACAATTCACATAGCCAACTAACTGAACTTATACATATGTATAAGGGTGGTAGGCTCTGTGCCTGCACCCAATTCTAATCTCAAACCATTGACCCTATCTATATGAAGGTTATGGTGTTTCATACCGTAATGGACTTGGCATCTCAACGTGTAAGCCTACGATCGCTCTAAAATGGGTTGCTAGCCCAGTATCCGAAGGATCCCAAATTTACTGATATCATAGCTTATCACAACACTGGTCGGTCGCAACTCGTCCGAATGAAGTGCACCATAAATACCAAATAGAATTCCCTCCTAGGCCGAACGGTCTCGGTGTCCCCGTCGTAATCGTTCGAAGGAAACCGCACCCATACACGGGCCATCCGAGTCCATTGGCCATGCAATATGTGCAAGCAAACAAGTCATATCATTCCAACCAATCCCACGTTTCATAAACATATTCTATCATCTCTATTTCAAGTTCTATCGACATTATGTCCCAACACATCCGTATTGATGCACGAAGTCCAACGGCTTAGACTTCTCGTTCTTATACTCAACACGTTCCATTCATAAGTTATTCGTATAACGGTAGTTCTGTAGCAATTGTGCCATAACTGCATACTTCGATGCACGAAGTTTTGACCCAAACTGGATCGCAGTCAACCTAATCTTAATAATTAACAAATCGATATTTGACATGATCCAACTCGACACATAAATCATCATCAAAGCTGCAAATCAGACGACTAACTCATATCTAGTCAGACAATCATCATCGACGACTGCTCGACGAATACTGTTAGAACATGTCATCGGAAGTCTGTATTTTTATATTTTATTT
This sequence comes from Iris pallida, assembly GCA_029216955.1. Taxonomy (NCBI): domain Eukaryota; kingdom Viridiplantae; phylum Streptophyta; class Magnoliopsida; order Asparagales; family Iridaceae; genus Iris; species Iris pallida. Next base: position 3,924,016 of record JANAVB010027995.1, read on the forward strand.
GAGTCTAGGCTATTGTACATTGAGTCGCACTGAGTACCTCAACTATAGACTAGATAACCAAGAAACCCCACAAACAAAAAGCCAAACTACCAAAGCCCGTTTAGCCCATTGAGCATTCTGTCTCCTAGGAGGCAGAGTTCGGGCCGAACTCTGCCTCCACACAGAGTTCGGGTCGAACTCTGCCCCCACACAGAGTTCGGGCCGAACTTTGTCTCCTAATTTCTAGGAGCTAATTTTTATGGTTTGCTCATTGCAAGTTGTCCAACGTCCATAATTTTTGAATTTTAGACAGAGTTATGGCCGAACTCTGCCTTCCAGGACTAGCATATATAGGCACCCTTTTCTTCCATTTCAAATCATCCAATCTTCTCATCTCTTCTCTCTTATAGCCTATACATCCCAAAGAGCCATACTCTTCTTATCTACTAGCCACAAAACTTCCAAAGCCTACAAGGTGCTCAGTGCGAGTCAATTAGAAGTTTTGTGCAAGTGCCTTCAAGAAGTCACTTGAAAAATTCCAAGTTTTGTCTCGACGATCTTTTCAAGAAGTTGGCATGCTCTTATATGTAAAGGCACGTGGTTGTAAAGCTATTTCATAAATAGTAGATTTTAATCCTGAGCTAGAGTTCTCAGGCCTGGACTAGTCCTCCATGAGGGAAACCAGGTTAAAAATTTCTGTGTCTGCGTATGCTTTCTAATCTCTACTTAATTTCCGTATTATACTCTAATTAATTATTTATTAGTTGGGATTGATTAGAGTTGATTTTTTTAATTGTTCATTATTGTTACAAGTACTCTATTCACCTCCCTCTAGAGTTGCCTACACGTACTTCACGAAGTATATCTTTCAACGTTACGACAAGTTCCACGATATTGCACCACAACTTGCCTTATTTTGCTTACTTAGTCATTTCGTAGCTTCCGTATGCAAGGGCACGCTCAATGCCATAATCAATGTTCTAGGCCTAGTGTTCGATGTTCTTGGAGTCGTGCATGTGATGCACATCTTGATATTGCCTTTCAATGTTCTACCATCACCATCCTACCATGACCCATACATTTGATGCATGTCGGTTCAATTGTTCAATGTTTTATGTTCTATCTTAATGTTCAACACACACTAAGATCTTTAACTGTTCGAGCCACGCTCGCTAACTCAATATCCATATTTGCATAAAAGGGATACAATCATATTAGACATGAAGGAATAAGGAGAGAGAGTCAAAAACCCGCCCACCTTAAGCCGATACACCTTAAGCCGATACACCTTGTCGTTTCGCCGAGCTGAAGCAGCTCGATTCTATAACTTGGTTGTACGGCTAACTCTCCTGAATTAGCTATTATGTTGAACAATTAGACTGATTCGGCCTACCGTGCCCATGCCATAATCCGTTGTAAGGCGACGATTACGTTTTGCAGATACCTTCTCGAATAAGGCAAAATGCTGACCCCTTATGATTCAGCATAAAAGCGTAGCCTGCATACCAGATCAACCAAAGTCAATACTTTGTTCAAACTGGAATTAAGCTTTGCATCGATTCGCATCAATACTTCATAGGGTCAACGCAACTCTTCGAGTCAACGACTCATCGTAATGCACCGTACGTAGCAGGGCATTATAAATCCAACACGAACTCCTTTAGCAAATGGACTCCCCTCCATTCTCTTGGCTCCAAAATCCTTGTAGGCTCCTTCTCCTTGCAAGAATGAGAGAATTTTGTGGAAGAATGAGTAGATTTGAGGGAAAAAAACAAATGGGTTTGCTCTCAAGTTGGATAAGAACACCAAATGGAAGATGATGGAGGCTACTATAAAAAATGAATGATGGAGGCCTCCCCCTCTCTTGGATGCCATGTAAATCCTATTTGGGTCAATAGAAAATATCCAAGTTGCCCCTAATGGTTCCCCTTTGGTTAATCTAAGTCATGCAAGGAATTGGGATAAAATTTGTCAAAGTTCTAAACTCTAAATGACTAAATTTGTCATGTGGGATTAGTCTAAATACACTAGCCTAATGATTCGAGTTTGTGGGCCATGCCTAGCTAATCTTTGGGCTCCAACTAGAGTCTAAGCTACCCGGGCTACTAACACAAGTCAAAACTGGACGAAACTCAAACCCGACTAAACTAATCCCCAAAATACGATATTAATAAATAAATATTCACAAAATATTAGAATATGAAAAATAAAAAAATTACCCTCATTTTTGAAAACAGGCAGTTACAACGAGACCAAGTAAAGATCATGGACACGGTTTGTGGTGACTATTGTCACGATCCACTCCCATTTTTTATTTTAGGGAAGAAATACGCTGCCAAGTCTAGCCTAAGGCATATTATCGGGGATAATACATTGTCTAGACCTCAAATGCAACTTAATTTTTTATATTTAATATTTGATAAAAAAATAAATCATATTTGCTCATTCACAAAAAAATATAAAATCTTACAAAATTCAACAATACATTTGAATCACAATTTGGGAACAAACTAGCTAAATATCAAATTCAAAAAATTATCTAATCTATCTACAATCTAAGATTGGCCTTCAAAAACGTCTCTATCTCCAACAAATGTTCTATAGTGTATAATAGCAAATCACCTAAAATTGTCAAAGTATCTAGTTAGTATTGAAGCAAAGTACAAGTAATACAGTATGGCTACCCATCAAGATACAGTTATAACACTAACATGAAAAATAATATAGAGAGAATAGAATAATGGCATTTACTATAAGAGATGGTAGAAACAAGTACTATGACATAATGGTACAATAAGAAAATCTAGCATGCACAACTCTATCAAGAAAATAATAATCTGTGCTTATTGTCTTTTGAATACCAGTTTTCCGCATGTAACTGGGACAAAGAAACGACATTCAACGTTGAGGTGCACGAGTATTGGCGAACAATATCTAGCTATAGAGTTTGAACAATATTTGGAAGGACCACATGCTAACAAATATAATTTATAACAATATAAACAATAAAATTGTGAAATAATAATAACAATGGTGATCATTCATGGTGATGTCATTATACCAAAATATTCCAAATGTACAAACAATAGACAATATGACTCAAGATCTAAGACAATGAAGATAGTGATAATAACATATAAAATGAAGACAACGATAAAGTAATATTGTACTTGTCTTAATTTAAGGATGTAATTGGACATCTAATTAAGTATCCAAGCACTCTAAGCACTCTACTATTAACCCCAAATCTAAAGAATTGAAGAACTTAACAAAGTTTATTATTGGATTTTAAATAGTTTAAATAAATTTCATTGGATTCCAAGATAGTTATACCTATATTATTTAGTCACTTTCTACTTGTAGGTAATATTGAATATATTAAATAAATTTAATTAATTATTAAATTAAACTATGTTTTAGATCTTTGTATCATATTTTCAAAAAACAAAGCGGATCATTTTCATTCTCAAAAACTTCTGGAATCGTGAAATATCGAAACATGTTCGTTTTATGGACATACATAGACACCTGATACATTAAAAATCTCATAGAAATTCATGGTTCGAATTAAATCTATTATATATTGTAAAATATTACCTCGATACGGTTCTAACAAAAACAATAAACTTGAATCAGAGTCGGGAGCTAGGAGATATCGTCCTTCAAAGTTGCTACAATTGCTAAAAATTTGGGCTATTTACTTTGGACAAAAATGAGAAGGGGTGCTTGGCTTTTAGGAAGGGAGAGAGGAAAGATTTATTTGTGCATTTATTTAAGAATTTATCTACTTGCATATATGATTAGGATTGGTATGGATTGATTAGTAACGATAAGATATGGATGGAGTTGCTTTCCTAGTAAATTAGAAATATGATAGACTTGAGGATTCAATTACTAATCCTTTAGGCTTAGGATTAAAGATATGAACAAACTCAAATGCTTATGATTCAATTTAAGATTAGAAGATAGACTTGAATACTTTATTTAAATAAATGATATCTTAAATTTCATAATATAAATTTTATTCCTCCTTAATTAATTTGAATAATAATATTCATCTATAATATTATCATAACTACTTTGTTTAAGTTATTAAACTAGTAATCTAGGATATTTGGTTTGTTTCTTATTAGGATTTGATTAGATTTGTTTAAACAAGATAAGGGTAATGATATAGAAATTTTAAGGATACAGTTAGAATTACTAGATAGGATATAATGCATAAATGTCTAAGCTTACTTAAATACTCCTATAAATTTTATTCTATTCTTTTTTATTTAAATAAAGATAAGTTATATTAACTTTAAACTTTAAATATCTATCTACTAATGTTATATATATATATATATATATATATATATATATATATATATATATATATATATATATATATATTTTATATATATATATATATATATATATATATATATATATATATATATATATTTTTATATATATATGGTCTCCGCTCGGTGTTCCCCTCCGAGCGTCTCTGGTGCGATCTGCCCTAGTTGACCGTCGCCCTCCCGTGGCAGTCTCTGCGGCGGTAGCTCTCCGCCTTCTCCGCCCTCCTCCTGTTAGTGGTCCCCCTCCTTTCCTGTGCTATGTCTTCGTAGCTGCCGGCTCCTTCCTTCCGGGCGGCTCCTTGGCCGCTAGAGTTACTGGCTTTGCTTGGTCTCCCCCTAACCCCCACTCCCCCCCCCGCTTGTCGCTGTCTCCCGTCGCCCCCCTCCCCCCCGCCAGTCGGTGTCCCCCTCCCGCCCCTCTCATCAGCCCCCATCTTTCTCCTTTAGGTGGAGTACTCGGCGTAGAGACTCCCCTCCATCGTCGTTTCCTCCTCCGGCCTCGGTGGCCCCTTCCCCCTCCCCTGGGGTCTCTCCACCCGCCGGTCGGTCGCGGGTTGCCCCTTTGCCTCCTGACGACGGGACTTGCCAGTTCCCTTCCGCTGTCCTATCTGTCTCGGCTGTTGTGCCGAGCTACCCCCCGGGTACCTAGTCTTCCCGTTCTCTTCCTTCGTTCAAATTTTGAACCCCTGTTTGTCCTAGCGGTTGGCGCTAGCTTGTTCTTTGCTGACCCCTTTTTGAGGAGGATTGGCACGGCGACTTTAGTCCCACCTTCGAGTGATGCACGCTCGTCCTTTGCTGACTCCTTCCTGTGTAGGATTGGCACGGAGTCTGTGGTCCTACCCTCATGTGGTGCGAGCTCATTCATTTCTCCAGCGGTTGGCGCATCTTGCGCAGACCCCTCCCAGTTGCCTCTTGGTGTGGAGTGTTTAGCGCGACCTATGGGTGGCACGCGCTCTACCTCCTCTCTCTCTGGCGCTCCCTGTTTGGTCGGTGGTCCGTCCTTAGGATCTGCATTTGCTACTTCATCCGCAGAGTTCGTGTGCCTCCCTGGTGGCGTGTCCTCACTGGCGCATATTAGCGCAGGTCAACGCGTGCTGCCCTCTGGCAGAGCGCATGCTGTGCCCGTGGTTGGCACTGCCGTATCTTATGGCGCTACTCCCCCTCCAGCGGGCGGCTCCTGTGCCACTAGGTGTCAACCTCTCTTGGCTCAGCACGTGGCAACCGTCCACCCACCTGTGGTGTCTTTCGCGGACATCATGAGGCCCGACAGGGCTTCCCATAATTCTCCGAAGCTTTCGGACGTTGAGCTCCCAGAACTTGAACCCTACTTTCATCAGACGATCAGGGTATCAGGGTGCCTTTCTTCTCAGCAGACCTAGTTGTTCTATCAGATAGATTCTCATTCACCTTCGTTCTCAAATTCCCAACCGGGTGTCATAAGATAGCTCAGGTGCAAGAAGCCGTAGCAGGATGGAGCCTTAAATTCGACTACAGGGTCGCCCCCATGGACCCCGAACACATCCTATTATACCTCTCTATGGCTAAAGTCTTTAAGACTGTCCAGATCAGGGGCTCGGGCAAAATTGATTCCCACAACATGACAATAGCAAAATGGAACCATGAATTCAACTCGAAGGAAGACTCTTCCATTGTTTCTGCATGGGTCACCCTTCCTAACCTCCCACTCATCTATTTTGTTCTGGCAGCGCTGAAAATGATTGTTAACTCCTTCGGCACCTTCGTGGCGATGGCCGAAGAAACGAGAAATCTGACTAAAGCTAACTATGCTAAAGTCTGCGTTGAGCTCGACATCTCGAAGGAGCTCCCTAAATCCATTCAAATATCCTTTGGCAACAAGACACATGATCAACAACTTATTTATGATAATAACATTATTTACTGCACCCACTGCGACATAAGAGGACACCTTACCAAGCCTCAGAGTACCTCGCTCCTGCCTTTACCCAACTTACACGTCCGGTTTGATTCCAGCGCAAAGCATCCTCAGGGCCAAAAATAACTCACTAACATCGCCCACATGCGCCGGGATACTACCACAACAGAAAGCACACATCTAAACGTCACTAATAAATTTGAATTACTGGCTCCGGAACCTTTTGTCGACGATATCCAGTCTGATACTTCCGAAGTCGAGAGTAAAGAGCGAGGGATAGAGGTTAGCATCACCTCAAAACCATCAGACATGACCAGTGGTAATAGGGAGAGTGAGGTCGACGTTCAGAGCCCTACGACTAAGACCAACCAACATCCCAAATAGAATAGACGAATCATCCCTTTCAATGGGTCCGATATCCAAGCGAGTCGGCTGGCCAACATAGGCTCTGAACCGGTGGCTAGGATAGTGCAAGCGTTGGACGTCAAATTTACAAGCAGGGACAACTTCTTCAGAGCTTTGGCTGAAATTGAGGGAGAAACATACCTGCAACCCGATCTAGACTCAGTATATACCATCTTGGATAGTCCCCATATACTTCCAGGAAAGGCTTCAACCCCCAACAAGAAATCTAACAAAAGAAACACCAAAAAGGGACCGGGCAGGATCACCAGATCTGCTGCAAAACTCACAAACACCCACCTCTCTAGTCATACAGATGATTAACATCCTCTCTTGAAACGTTTGTGGCATCGCTAACAAACCTACCTTGAGAAGAGTCATATCTCTCAAGAAACTTCATAAAATTAACATTCTCGTGATCATTGAACCCAAAATCCATCACAACAAACTCAAATCTATCCAGTTGCAGTTAGGCTTCCCCAAAGCCATCGCCAACTGTCATGATATCTGGATCCTTCACACCGAGGAAGTGAATCTAGATATTATTTTTGACTCGAGACAGGCGATTTCGTGTTGGCTGGATCACCCTATGCTCCAGACTAGACCCATCCTATCTACCATCCACGGCAGCTGTGAGATTGCCGAGCACAGACAACTATGGAGCTCGTTGATCGACACCTATCTTCTGTACCCTAACACCCCCTGGCTCTGCATAAGAGATTTCAATACCGTCACTCGCAGAGAGGAGAAGTCGGGAGTTCGCCCTCCCCCCCATCATCTATGGTCGACTTTGTCAACTTTATTTTTAATGCGCACTTGTCCCCGCTACAGTACTCCGGCAACGAATTTACGTGGTGCAACATACAGGAGGAAGCTCGACGACAATATTCTCGCCATGACCCTGCTCTCATTAACTCGTAGTGGAATGATCTTACAATCAACTCCAGACTCTCGCATCTCAAGATTCTCAACGCCACTGAATCGGATCACTCTTCGCTACTCCTTGAGATCAACAAAAAACCTATTAAGACCAAGAAGAACTTCTGCTTCCTCGTTTTGTGGTCTCAACACCCATAATTCAGGGGCATCGTAAAGGATACATGGGAGGGGCCAGATGATCCCGACCCACTTCACAGAGTGGCTGCCAAACTCAAAGCCACCAGGAAAACCCTCTCCACATGGAGAAAAGATGCTTACGAAGACACCTTTCAGGCAGTTTGCATCACGGAAGACGACGTTACTCATGCTGAAATTTTATTCGCTCAAGATAGATCTCCGTCGACACGTGCCTCGCTTAACCTCACCAGAACTCTATTGAAGTTCCATCTGAAAATCGAGGAAAAATTTTGGAAATAGAAAGCCAGGTTGACTTGGGACATCGAGGGTGATAAGAATACGAGTTACTTTCACTCCTGTGTCAAGGGTCGCAGACAACAACTCAACATTCACCATATCTAAGACGAGAATGGTCACATCCTTTACGAACATTATGATATTCAGTTGGCTGTGACGGATTTCTACACCAAGCTGTTCACCAAAGATATCATTTACAAAGATGAGACCTTTCTTGCGGTGATCCCCCTCTGGTTGATGACAGAGACAACTTCCATCTGCAAATTCAACCCACAGAGAACGAGGTTAAAGATGCAGTTTGGGTGTTGAATGAGCATACCGCCCCTGGCCCGGATGGTTTCACTGGAGCCTTCTTCAGATCCTGCTGGGACTTATCAAGACTGACATCTGTGAGGCGACGATTGCCTTCTTCCAAGGAGCCAGATACTCCAATCGATTTTGAGTGCCAACCTGATCCTCATCCCCACAAAGGATAACCCGAAGACTTTTAAAGACTTTTGACCCCTGAGCATGTGCACTCTCACCAACAAGATCATCTCCAAGATCATAGCCAATTACATGTCAAGGCTACTCCCCAAGATTATCTCTGAAGAGTAAAGCAGTTTCATCGACGGGCACAACATACTCGACAATATTCTCCTGGCTCAAGAGATGACCACCTGCATGAAATTCTCGGCCAGTGTTATGACCCGCACCCACTGTAAGGGTACAAGTACGTAACGACGCCCAGCCTACGCCGCAGTGTCGGCAGTAGAACGTTGTTCTAGGTCACTATCTAATCAACAACTCACGCAATTATATAATGTACTTGTCAAAATCTTAACTCCAAACGGAGGACAAGTATAGATATAATAGAATCTCAATCACAGTCTAAGCACGATATGATAACACAGAAGCTTATAACTAAGACTAAATAATAACAAAAAAACCAAATACTAAATAACAATAATCTCAAACAATCTCGAAATGAAACATATCTCAACTTAATACAATTCAAGTTCTAAAACATGAAACTAAACCAAGTCGACTAGCTATTCTCCCGATCACTCTGAGTGTTGAGACCAAAGATAGCTGAAACATCTCCTGGTCCATAGTGAGTAGGGCAAGTATCCTCAGGGCAATCATCTGTAAAATTTTTAACAGGTCCAGTCAGGACAGGAACGAGCACATCTCATCTAGAAAACCCAAGTAAATGACAGAGAACTATAAAGCCGTTATAGACAGTTGTATTGATGAATATGGCAGTTTATATTCAGGTGATGGTATAGAGAGACAGTTAAAGTACAAGAAAAGTAAGGTAACTAAACAAGAGAAGAATCATGGCAATGAAGACTGTAAATAGAAACTAGCTGAACTAGAGTAACATGATATAAATCCAGACAGTAAATATAAACAAGTATAAAACCAACGTAAGTCCAGACAACATGAATCTGATACCAGGTGATTCCAGTACAAGATGAGTCCGGTATGAGATGATTCCAGTCAGCGATCAAAGATTCCAGGGTGAGTCCAGACTATACTCTAACAGTGTATTTTAAAATACCAAGATCGACATGTAAACGACTATAGGTAATCTGGTATATCACACACTCGGTCGGGTATGAGATGGCTATCATTCCAGTTTGATTCCAGCATGTAGGGTGATTCCAGAATTGGGGTATGTCTACATGTCTTACTCAAGTATTTTCCCTCCCAGTAAGTACAAGTGAATCCAGAATACGACACGAGAATCAAGATGAGTCCAGCCAAACATGATGATACCAGCAAGTGATTACAGGGTGATTCCAGTAGGTGATTCCAGTAATAGAAGCCAGACAAGATGATACCAGTAATAGAGGCTAGACAATATGGTATGTGTGTCGCATACATGAATCCAGAATATCCATACATGTTGTAACAGAGAATCGCATACAACTAACTAGAACTGAAGTACAGTAATTAACAAATAAATAAGAGAACTATCAGAGAATGTACTCGCCTACTACTCTGAAAAGAGTAGTATAATATCAGATATCTGCACCGGAGTCACAATGTCCTAAATAGAGCAATATGGGTTATAATGTGTTTACAATAAGGTAAATGAAGTTTATGATACAATCTACATGATTTCTAGGTCAATCTAGGTCAAAGTCAACTCTAAGTCAAACCTGGTCAGCTGTCTAGGTCAAACTAGGCCCAAGTCAAACTTGGTCAACTCTGGGTCAACCCAAGTCAACGCCTAGTCAAACTAGGTCAATCCTAGTCCATCAAGTCTCACTAGGCCTAACCCAAGCCTATACTAGCAATCTAGCACAAGTGCAAGTCAAACTAGGCTATCACACACATAAGTATAATTATACTCATAATATAGATAGGTATCCACATAGGCTACAGCCTAATACAATAATGTACATACATAGATACATACCTAGCTTTCATTTCATTACCTAACCTACATGCTTGCATTCATCCATTTCTTCATGCATTGTATTTATTCTTGATACTTATATATTTAGCATACTTGCATACATATTCCCATTCATGCATTCATTCATATATTCATGTCATTTTACATTTCACTTGATTACACATAAACTTGGATATATATATATTAGCATACATCTATACATATAGAGAAGGGGAAAGGGGGATGTGTGTGTGTAGGTGGACATATAATCATGTGTGTGTATAGTGTCATGAGTGTACAGGGACAATGTGTGTTCAGGTTATAGATAGTGCCATGTCTGTATGGGATATGTTGTATCTCTGGAAACAGAGATCAAAAAAAGGGGGTGAAGGTTATAGGCATGTGTGTGTGGATGTGCACTTGTAAACAAGAGTCAAGTAGGATAACAATGTGTATGACTCAATGTAAAATAGTGTGTAACATGTGTTCAAGAATTAAGTGTGTGTGTCTACAGGAATTTTTAGTGGGTTAACAGGAAAACAATGTGCATGAGTGTGTGTGTACATGTCATAAATGTGTGTGTCAATGACAATGATGTCAATAGCTAGGAGAGGGTGTCAAGTTAGTTTCGTGTGTGTATATGTAGCAGTGTGTGTAAAATGAAACTGTTCTCAGTTTTTAAGTTCCCAGAATTTAAAATGTGTGGGTGTGTGTATACTTTGACAAGTGTAATGGTTCGTGTAACATGGGTTAACAGGGGTTTAGGATTTCAGAATTTTGGATATGTGGCAATCTCAGTTTTCAACCAGGGAATCACACAGTGCATTGACAGTGTAGAGTGTCCGGTGACATGGGTATTCTCAGATTTCCAAGTTCAAGACAGTTTTGTGTTGATCAGTGTAATGCAATAATAGAGCTAACATGTGTGTGGAGGGCAGGGAATCAGTGTAACAGTAAGGGGATCAATGTGATGTGTCAAGGTGTCAATGTGTGTTCAGGATTTTGGTAGAGTGTATCTTAGGTTAGCTAACAGTGTGTGTGTGTATAACATAGTGTGACAGCCTATGTGTGCGTGTGTACATGTAATAAGTGTCAGTAGGAACCTGTGTATAGTAGTAAGGATGCCCAAATCTCAAAAACAAAGTGACAGTGTGTATACACTAGTGTTCTCAGGATAATCAAGTAAATGATAGTTATACATTCAATCCCAACACAATTTGAAAACTCAATTCCCAACTCCAAACATAAACTCAACAAACCATTTAGGAACTAATCTAAATCTCAGATATGGCAGTTAGTAAATCAGTACATAACACATGTATTCAGGAATTCTAGTGATTGACAGTTTGTTAATCTGGAAAACAGGAACAGTCCTAAACCCAATTCGAAAACCCAATTTCCCTGCTATCCTCAAACCAAATTATGACACATTAACAGTAACCTAATACACATGTATATGAATTAATATGGTGATTTAATCATGGAAAAAATGGTTTGAAACTCCTTTAAATTTCAGGAATTCAAAACAGTATACTCGAGTATCAGGAATTTGGGAAAAATTGAAATCGACATATAAAAATAAGTCAATATCCTAATTAAATGGTTGGTACGGGTTAGTACACAAATGTAGGTGTCACCCAGGTTGTCTCGTGTCCACAAAAGTGGACACGAAGTGTCCAATCACGAAAAAACATACACACACACAGCAGGAAGGACACACTGACAGCCTCGTACAGAGGTGCAGCGTGACCTAGGACACGACACATGACACTAGAGAGCTCGTGCTCGTGTCCTAGGGTATGCTAAGGATAGGGCTAGGGTTTCATCACCTGTACCATATCGGGGTCGTGTCAAATCAGAGTTTGAGTCGCGTATCAGTGCGCGTTTTCACGCGCGTGCAACACAAGCAAGGATCAGTGCGATCGAGTTTTCTCTCGATCCACTTGATCATTTTGCCTCAAATTTTGTGTGGGTGATGGCAGACAGTGTCCCCACGTGTCCACCCAAAATTAGGTCATGAGAGTCCGTGTCGTGTCCTGTGACGAGCCCGTACAGCAGGACAGCGCACCGGGGCCTCGTGCACGTGTTTGTGTCCAAATTTGGACACGAAAATGGACACGATGTTTGCTCAGTCAAACATGAAATCAAAGCCCACATATAGGTCTACAAAATTGCTTAATTAGTTTTCAAAAAAAAGAATAAAAAGTTCTTTGAGATATTTTGTCAAACACATAAACATACATATAGACACGTGTCCGATACGGACACCAAACGGACACGGCTACCTACCAAATTGGAGGGACAACTAGGGAACACCTAGATCTAGCCCTAAATGCAAAGAAAATTGAATATTAAAACAATTAGAGGTGTTTTACCTATAGGTACAAATAGCAAGAAAAAGCCCCAAAATAAAGTGTTCCTCCTTGCTAGCTCGGATCCCCAAATTGCTCAAAATCTAGAATTACTCTCCATAAACAGGAAATAGAAGGGTATTAGGCTCTAATGCAAGAAAATAGAGTTAAAAAGGATTTAAAATAAAAAATCTATGGATTGGGGAAGAATGGACAAACCTTTCTTTTCCTATGTGTTGAAATGATATAAAAAGACAAGAACTAATGAAGAGATTATTTATAGGGAAGGGGGAGCCCTAGTGGCTGGTCATAAAGTAAAAATTAGGGTTAGGGTTTAGTCTAATGGGCTATGGGCCTAGTTGCACTAGTCATGGAAACAATTTCTAAGTCTCAAGCCTATGGACCAAATCACCAATCCTCCTATTTCAAACTTGATCCTAAGTGACCTAACTTGAGTTGACTTAAGTTAGACTAGGGTCCATACCATGTTAACTAGGTCACCAAGTCAAGGTCAAAGTCTAGGACAGTCTCTTAAGTCACAGCTAGCAAAAAGTCAAAATTAACAATCACCAATGCAATAAATCCTAAAATAATTCAAGAGGCCAAATGACCAAAATACCCTCATGCTTAAAAGTAAAAATAAATCATCCTAACGACATGGTCAGGCTCTATGTCAGGCAGTCTCTCAGGTTACACTAACAAAGCATCAAAATCACAAGCCATGACTTAAAATAGTTTTAAATTGATTTAAAAATTACCAAAAATCATATCATGATTTAAATAGCAATAAAAATGATTATAAATGCAAAATTTAAAAAATACCCTTATTTCAGAAACTGGATGTTACAGCCAGGGCGGGAATATTGCCATCAAACTAGACATGGAGAAGGCATACGATAGACTGGACTAGCAATTTATGATCTGGGTGCTTAGGGAGTTCAGATTTTCTGAAACTTAGATTGGTATCGTCTGGAGGTCGATCAGTAATGCATGGTTCACCACGGTCGTCAACGGCCAAGCAGACGGATTTTTTAAATCTAGTTGTGGTGTTAGACAATGAGACCCTCTATCTTCCACCATATTCATCATCGCCGCCGAAGCCCTTAGAAGAAATCTGAAAAATATGACGGGCTCTCCCCGCTTTAAGCACTTCCACACTGCCAGCGGTTGCCCGATCATCACTCACTTGGCTTATGCTGGTGACATCATCATCTTCTTTTCTAGAGAAGTGGGGTCCGTGGAGGAGGTTTACAATACGCTATAGAGATACACTAGATGCTCCGGCCAGCGTATTAACCCCACCAAGAGTGTCATTTACGCCCATCACACAGCCGATAGAGAGCACACCTCATTGCTCACTAGTATCACTTTCTTTGCTATTAAGTACCCCCCTTTCTACTACCTTGGGTGTCCGCTGGTGTATGGTAGAACTAGCTTTGGGCTCTTCGAGGGGCTAGTGGGGAAAATTAGGAGAAGAATTGAGGGATGGCAGAACATGATTCTTTTGCCTGGAGGCAAGATCATTTTGATACAACATGTGCTCTCTTCTATCACGATTTATCCCTTAGCTGCTTGCTCTCCCCCAAAGAAGGTCATTACTAACATCAAAAACTTTTTCTCCCACTTCCTTTGGGGTCACTGCGACGGCAAGGATAAGCATCATTGGGCTAGATAGGATACCATGGCTAAACCTACGGATAAGGGAGGCCTTGGATTGAGCAGGTTGGCCCACATCGTTGAAGCCTGCTCCATGAAAATATGGTGGAAGCTCCAGGAGAACCATACATTGTGGGCTCAATTCATGAAGGCCAGATACTTCGAGCAGTCACACCCATCCTATGCCTCCTTCAACAACAGGTCATCTGCTTCCTGGCAGCATATTTTGATTGGATAGAAGCTTACAGAACCACGGATTCGTCTCCAGCTGGGTGCAGGTAAGCCGTCTTTATTTTTTGAAAGATGGATAGGGGACGACCTTCTGCCCCCCAGGTCGGGTGCCCCGATTATTGCCACTATTAGTGATTTGTGGACCTGCGAGGGGGACTAGAATCGGGATCGAATCTTATAGTGGCTCGGAGAGGGGGCTGTAGCCACCATCGCCGACTTTGGCAAAGTGATCAGTTCGGAGTGAGACACTCTGCGGTGGTCCCTGACGACACATGGTGCATTTACTTTGGCAATTGCTCGTCGTGTTATTCACGACATTGGGATCCCCTCCCCCATCAGTGGGGCGTTTTGGCAGTCTTGTATCCCCAAGAAGTGGTCTTTCCTGATGTGGAGAGCGCTTCATAGGAAACTTCCTACCGACTACGCTCTAGCCACTATTGGCTTCAGCTTAGCATCAGCTTGTCATTACTGCTCTGATCGATAGGTTGAAACAGCTGAGCACATCCTTTACCGGGGCAGTCTGCCCATAACAGTGTGGATCAGGTTCACCAACCTCTACCTCATAGACCAGGACGTCGGGGGCTTCAACGATCTCTTTGTCGCCTGGGGTAAAGCTTCGCACGACCACTAGATCGTTGCAGCCATCGTCACGTGGGTCATTTGGAAGAACATGAACAAATTCAGATATGAGGGGCGTCAATTCACCAACAACCAACTGATCCACGAGGTACATAAACAGATTCTCAAAGCTGGAAGACACTGAAAGCACGCCCGGAAGGGTTTATGGCTTCCCCTACACAGCTGAACTTCTAAGCCTGGCTTTCGACCGGGGCTCTTTCCCTACTTCTTTTTTGTATTTTGGATGTTCTTGTAAAGGCTTCGACATTTTGTGCCTCTTATATTAATATAGATTTCTGAGTTTGGTCAATATATATATATATATATATATATATATATATATATATATATATATATATATATATATATATATATATATATATATATATATATATATTTTTGGTCAATATATATATATATATATATATATATATATATATATATTTTATATATATATATATATATATATATATATATATATATATATATATATATATATATATATACTCTAAGGATTATATATAAGTTATATATATATATAAGTAAATATATATATATATATATATATATATATATATATATATATATATATATATATATATATATATATATATATATATATTTTTTTTTTTTTATATATATAAATATATATATATATATATAAAAAATATATATATATATATATATATATATATATATATATATATATATATATATATATATATATATATATAAGTAATATATATACTCTAAGGATTATATATGCTCCAAATAGGTATAGGTAGATATTTGTCTTAAAAAAATATATGGATGCTAGCAATTAATTATGGAACCATGTAATTTTATTAATAACAGGAATTAATACATATAACCGTAAAAAATGATCACCCATAATCCCTATCCCCCTTACATCAAACTTAATATTATGAAGGATGTCAATGTTCACCGTACTTGTCCCTTCAAAAATTTGGTTATTTCTTTCTTTCCATATATGCCATAATTCAGATGCAAGTCTGGGACAAGCCTCTCGAAACCAGTTCGATCCTCCTACTCTCGAATCTCTGATGATCTGTATCGCACCTTCCACATCAGATACTCCCCTCTTTCGTAGCCCCAGCATGTGTAGCTTGGATCGCCATACATAACCAACCAATGAATATTGAAAAAATAGGTAACAATCGATTCTTGGTCCTGTCGATATAGCGTACATGTACAGTCGTCAACTATACTCCAAATCTATGCAACCTGTCCATAGTAAGAAGGCTCCTAGGACAAGTTTGTATAGACATAACTGCATTTTTTGAAGGACCCCCTTCATCCATACAATGTCAGCCTGAGCCATCTTCTCATTTGTGTCTCTTACTCTATCGTAAGTAGCCTTGACTTCGAATTCACCCGTTGTTGTGTCATTCCATACCCACTTATCTCGCCCATTCAAAAGGTCAAACCTCCATGTACTAATTAGAGATGCAGTAGATCTCGCGTTCAGGTATAGCTCTAGTCTCTAGACGCCGCCCTCTAGCAGCCGGCTAACGATCGAGGTTGCCCCTATGTGCTTCATATTCCATATACTTCCCCATAATATGCAACAAACTCTTATGATGTATCCAATCCAACTATAGATGCGTACCCATACCATTTAAGAAAACCCGAGATATAAGAGGTTGAAGATCCCTCTTATATCGGAGAATGTGTTTGAACATCACTGATTCATTGTTTTTCGACCTATAATCCTAGAAGTTTGCCCCTCACAAGTATCTGTTAAAAATCCATGCAGCCCATAAGGAATCTTCCTAGAGAAGACGCCAAGTAAGTTTCATCCCTGCCACCTTTCTATAGTATCAAGCTTCCGGAGTACTCCAACTCCCTCTTCATCCTTGGGCCTGTACAGTGCCACGCCTCGATGCAGGGAATCTTTCGCCCTCACTTCGATTTGCACCTAATCATTCGTCCTCGCTAAGGCATGATGCCGTAGAAGTCTGGTGTTGCACTTGTACAAGGCAAGAACGTGTAATGTTATGTCATTTAGAAATAATTGAAAACCCAACCACATTTCATAAATATTGAGGACACAGTATAGGAAGAAATAACACTCATTTTATTTATATTTGTAGCCAAGATTACAACTTTTCTCGGTACTATTTGAAATACCTTTTTGGCTACATTGATTCATGAAAAGAGTACAACTGATAGGCTGCTATGAAATAACTTCTCGTTCCATACATCATGCCCCTTTAGTACTTTAAAATATAAGCAACAATCTTTGAAAACTCTGCAATACTTTGTGCATCTTTAGGGAAAACAACTTGAAAGTAGTAGCAATTTAGAAGGCCTTAGTTCGGTCGTGCACCTGAGCCTTCTCCAGTACCTGTGGAGGAGGGGTCAGCATATTATAACAATGCGCCGGTGAGCCCCGTTGGCCTACTCAGCTAAACCAACATTTCATTAATGGCAAGCATTTCAATCATGAGCTTATTAGGAGTATGCAACATTTAGAGTAAATCACAATTAAGGCAACATGGAATCTCATGAAACCATGTTTACTTTACCATTGGCCGAATCCAGCTTTCCTGCATAAGATACATGATAATAATAATGTACTTACCTCCCCTACATAAGACATTGATTAGCATGCATCCTTACAACACGACCACTGGTAGTTGTGCACCATTTCGATATTGCCATATAGGACTTCGTATGGTATGCGGTTGACTACTCACCAGGTTGCGAGCCCAAATGAAGGTTTCGATACCGTGCTACCAAAGCACTAATTCTCTCCTAGGCCGACTCGATCCCACCACCGTAGGTACCATTCAAAGAAAATCCTTGTATACAAGTACGTCTATGGTCATGCGAATATGTGTCCGACTCGATAAACATTGTGTGCATAGAATATTGAAGTACTAGGCAACATGTTCATTCTCAACATTTCATATTCCATCATTTCAAGCATCAATTCATCTCATTTCATTGTTCATTTCATTGCAGCAATTCAATGTTCAAGAGACAAGCATCATTTCAATGTTCAATGTTCATTCTCTAGCTTCTTAGTGGTATTGACTTATGGCATTAGCAACTTGATATCGATCAACGGATGTTGCAAGACAATTATTTAGTTGGCATAAAGGAATAACGAGAGGGACAAAACTACCACAGAGATCCACACTCACCAAATTAGAGAATCGCAGAGAGAGAGAGGGGAACACTTACGCGCTTAGCCTTCCATCATGCGTCAGTCTGCAATGGCACCAAAAGTTTGGTTAATACTCCGTCTCGTTATATTCCCTTCCCTCAGAATTCTCAAGAATGAATACTATGCAAATCGATAAAAACGGGCAAGAATCAAATCATCGAAAACCATTCAGAAAAGCATCCATCAAAACCCAGCAAAACCAGCAGCAAAACATCCAAAGAAAACTCTTGGACGCATTTCAAAAGAAACCAATCCATTAGTTGGAAAGGTTCATATACATTTGTCTGTGATCGATTCGATGCCGATGGTAAGTTTCCCCAATACTCGGTTCCGACCGAGTTAACCAAGCCACAAGCATTATATAGTGAACCGCTAGGAGGGGGGCACTACATAATATACCACTAAGAAAAAGTTTCGTCTTCGAAACTTAAAGCAAAAGTCCTACCTCAAAATTATCAAACAACGAGGGGTATTTCACCCTCATCTCCTCCTCCAGTTCCTACGTCGACTCTTCGACCGCATGGGTCCGCCATAGCACGTTGACCAAGGACACTGTCCGATTTTGCAAAACTTTCTCCTTCCTATCCAAAATTTGGACAAGCTCTTCAGTGTAGGATAGGTCAGCACTCAGCTGCAACTGATCGAAGTTCACTACGCGACTTGGATCATGCACGTACTTTTACAGTTAGGACACATGGAAGACATCGTGCACATCAGCCAGAGCCAAAGGTAGTACAAGTCGATAAGCCACTGAGGCTACATTCTCTAAAATCTTGAAGGGTCTAACGAATCTCGGGCTCAGCCTTCCTTTCATCCCAAACTGTATCACACCTCGCATGGGTGTGACCTTCAAGAAGACATGATTGCCCGCCATGAATTCTAAAGGCCGCCGATGTACATCCGCATAACTCTTCTGTCAACTTTGAGCAACACTAAGCCATTCTCGAATTAAGCAGACCCTCTCGACGGCCTGTTCTACAAGTTCTGGTCTGAGCACTTGTCGTTTGCCGACTTCATCCCAGTATATCGGTGATCAACATTTCTGTCCATACAAGGCTTCGTACGGGGCCATCTGGATACTTGTCTGATAACTGTTGTTATAGGCAAATTCTACCAATGCGAGATGTGTGTCCCAATTTGTCTTCGAATCAAACACGCACAATCTCAACATATCTTCAAGGATCTGATTGTTATGTTGGCTCCTGTTCTGATTATTATTTTGTCCCATGACTAGCCGGCTGATAAAATCTCTCCATCTCGAGAGTTGTTTCGTACACCTCCCGTTAAGACATACACTTCCGACTTAACACATCGTGCTGCAGGCTATGATTCAAACTTTGCACGAATCTTTCTCGCTTCGCATCATCATTAGGAACCATGTATCCAGCGAATGCAACTCTCTTCAGAAATTCGATTTTATAATCATCCACTGACATACTGCCCTATTAGAGTGCTACGAACTCCTTCTCTTTTTGTTGACGGACATCTGATGGAATGAATTGGGCAATGAAAGCCTGCTTGAAGGTCTCCCAAGATATCTTTATATCCGGACTATTACAGCAAAGTGCCAGTCTCAGCGAAGTCCACCATTCTTGGGCCTTGAGACGAAGTTGTACAGCGGTACACTCCACCCTCTTACTGTCCTGTATATCCAACATTCGAAAGTAGCCCTCAAGTGTGTTCAAGAAGCTCATTACTTCGTCTGGCTCCGCCCTTCCATTAAACTCAGGCGGGTTGCAACTTTTGAATTCTGAGAACTTGAAGCTTATTCTCTTCCATGTCGACGTTTCAGGTTTCTCTGCCGACACTTCTACGGTCTCGGTTGTTGTGGCCTTTGTAGAAACATTAGGATCGACCGTCAACTTGGTGACAATCTGAGACAGATTATCCACTTGCTTCTATTGAGCATCCAACTGCTCCTGAAACTGATACTGAAGCTGCTCTTGATGCGCGCGATGTTGAGCTTCGCTCTGCTTCCTCTGAGCTTCTATTAGTTTCATCAGTTTCTCCATTGGGTCAGACGATGAATTCGTCTTCAAGCTATCACCTTTGGTCATTCTACAACAAAAATAGTTCCATTAGCACTCATAAAATATTTATGGGCTTATTGTATGGAACATTATTTTATGCCAACGCTATCGACACCATCAACCGAGAAAATTTACATCAAGACTTTCTTTTTGAAAACATTTTTGAAATTCGAGGAATTGAAACCGTGCTCTGATACAAACTTGTCATACCCCGATTCTGGGAATCTTTCATCCTCGCTTCGATTCGTACCTAATCGTCCGTCCTCGCTAAGGCGTGATGTCGTACAAGTCTGGTGTTGCAATTGTATAAGGCAAGAACGTGCAATGTTATGTCATTTAGAAACAATTGAAAACCCAACCACATTTCATAAATATTGAGGAAACAGTATAGAAAGAAATAACACTCATTTTATTGATATTTGTAGCCAAGATTACAACTTTTCTCGGTACTATTTGGAATGCCTTTTTGGCTACATTGATTCATGAAAAAAGTACAACTGATAGGCTGTCATGAAATAACTTATCGTTCTATACATTATGCCCCTTTAGTACTTTGAAATATAAGCAACAATCTTTGAAAACTCTACAATACTTTGTACATCTTTAGGGAAAATAACTTGAAAGTGGTAGCAATTCAGAAGGCCTTAGTTCGGTCGTGCGCCTGAGCCTTCTCCAGTACCTATGGAAGAGGGGTCAGCACATTATAACAATGCACTAGTGAGCCCCGTTGGCCCACTCAGCTAAACCAACATTTTATTAACGATAAGCATTTTAAATCATAAGCTTATTAGGAGCATGCAACATTTAGAGTAAATCATAATTAAGGCAACATGGAATTTCATGAAACCATGTTTCCTTTACCATTGGCCGAATCCAGCTTTCCTGCATATAAGATACAGGATAATAATAATGTACTTACCGCCCCTGCATAAGACATTGATTAGCATACATCCTTACAACATGATCACTGGTGGTTGTGCACCATTTCGACGTTGCCATATAGGACTTCGTATGGTATGCGGTTGACCACTCACTAGGTTGCGAGCCCAAATGAAGGTTCGAATGCCGTGCTACCAAAGCATTAATTCCATCCTAGGCTGACTCAATCCCACCGCCGCGTGTACCGTTCGAGGAAAATCCTTGTATACAAGTACGTCTATGGTCATACAAATGTGTGTCCGACTCGATAAACATTGTGTGCATAGAATATTGAAGTACCAGGCAACATGTTCATTCTCAACATTTCATATTCCATCATTTCAAGCATCATTTCATCTCATTTTATTGTTCATTTCATCACAACAATTCAATGTTCAAGAGACAAGCATCATTTCAATGTTCAATGTTCATTCTCTAGCTTCTTAGTGGTATTGACTTGTGGCATTAGCAACTTGATATCGATCAACGGATGTTGCAAGACAATCATTTAGTTGGCATGAAAGAATAGCGAGAGGGATAAAACCACCAGAGATCCACACTCACCAAATTAGAGAATCGCAGAGAGAGAGGAATACTTGCGCGCTTAGCCTTTCGTCACGCGTCAGTTTACAATAGCACAAAAAGTTTGGTTAATACTCCGTCTCATTATGTTCCCTTCCCTTAGAATTCTCAAGAATGAATGCTATACAAATCGATGAAAACGGGCAAGAATCAAATCATCGAAAACCATTCAGAAAAGCATCCATCAAAACCAAGCAGTAAAACCAGCAGCAAAACATCCAGAGAAAACCCTTGGACGCATTTCAAGAGAAACCAATCCATTAGTTGGAAAGGTTCATATGCATTTGTTCGTGATCGATTCGATACCGACGGTAAGTTTCCCCAATACTCGGTTCTGACCGAGTTAACCAAGCCACAAGCCTTACATAGTGAACCGCTAGGAGTGGGGCACTACACACAGGACTTTCCAGGCTATGACGTGGACCCTGCCTCTTCATATGAAGTTTGCGCATTGTTGTTCTATATGCCATGCTGTCACGACCCATATCCGGTATAGGGGAACGAAAACTTGACAATGCCCAGTATATGCCACATCATCGACAGTAGAACATTGTCTAGGTCTACTATGCTAACTAGAAATATATATATCATAACCTGTCAAGATATCTCAACTCCAAACGGAGGACAAATAATGAAAATACCCATACTCAATCACAATGACTATAAGGAAAATAAACGGCATGAATAAGATATAAGGCATGATATGAAATATCCAGGAGTCTAACATAACACAATACAAGTCCAAAGAGAGTCTAAGAGTCAACTATCTTAAATACCAGTCTCAAATAATAACATGCCAAGAGTCATAAAGCTAGAGACAAATCTAGAACAAAACTAGTCTAACTAAACCGCTACTAGAGCCTCCTTAACTAGAGCTAAGCCCTCCTGGATCATACTTTCCCGATCTTGTCCTATTACATCTTATGGGTCGTAGTAGGTAGGGCACTCATCATCTAAATCATCTAAAAAAATATATCCAGTCAGGATTGGAGCGAAGTACACCTCTAACAATAGTTCCAATAAATGATAAAGACTATGTAGTAGTAAATAGAGAGAATAACCAATATAAAGTAACATGTACATGAATATAACATACATGGAAATACTGTAAATAAACAGGAGAACAGGAAACATCATGTACAATAGTCAGGAAATAACTATCTAAGTTAGTGAGCACTAATTTCAACATGTGATCGGTTTAGAAACTTGCACAGGAATTTATGGACTAGTTAATCATACGTGCAGTATATAATTAACACTCATAGGGAACAGGACATGTACAAGAAGGGTATGATTACATATCTACACTACTCCATGCCCCGACTAGTACAGTGGATCCAACCATGGTACGTTAGGACACAAAATTCTCTGAGAATGTCGTAAGCCTTCAGAGAAATCGGTATTCATACAATACACAAGAACAATAACAGGGTTTACACAGGGTATACCAAGACATACAAGGAATAATATCGCATGACGGAATCCAAAAAATACCAATCCGTATAACCAATATGTCAACAGATTAAGGATATCTACACTAAATATAAGAAACATAGAAGATGTCATAAAAAAAAATTATCAGAGAATGTACTCGCTGCAGTCTAGTGTGAAGTATCAACAGTATCCGATATGGTGCCTCGAAGACCTAAATATGGAATATCAATGTCAATAGGTGTTTTATAATCATAAACATGTTATACTAGCTCTATATGTAACTCCTCTTCCCGAATATTTTTATTTTATTCATTTTAGTTTTAAATATTGTCCAAGTAGAAACTAAATTTCTTTCAAACAAATACTATGGATATAGACTTGAAACGAGATTTTTCAAAATATATTTTTAAATGAGATTTTACGAACAAAAGACTTTGAATGATGGATTTATTATTATCAAATATTGTACGAATTGAATTTTATAAAATAATTGAATGATATCAATATTATGGTACATCTTTTTGGGATTAATTAGTCGATAAAGGCTTACAACATTGTTATAGATATATGAATACCTTGATCATAGGGATTTAATTAAGTATTCTAATCAAACAATGTTGATTAAATATTTATTTGATAATACATGATTAAATTATCTTCTTTCAATATAGATATGTATTCATATGATTTAATTTATGTGATATTATCGGAAGATTTAGTTAGTGGATTATGATATATGCTAATTTTGCATTTATGAATAATATTATCAGGTATTAGTGAAAACAAATTTAAGATAAGTTAAGATATCTATGTAAATATATGCAAATACCCCTATATATGTTTGTGGAACCAACTATATTGATTGTAATCCCAATCGGATAGAAAACCTATTATGTAACACCTATCGTAATCTCTTAGCCGACTTATCCAAATCATTCCCCTTAATATATATGTATATACGTATACCACCACGGTCATCCCGAACCCTTCTATCCCCGACTCCCCTGTAGCTAATGCCACTACACCAACTCCTCTATATCCCGTAGTGCCATGCCTCTGCCACCTTCCTTCCAGGCCTGTTCGTCCGCCCTTCCCTCGAGTACTCACCGTGTCCACGACCACAAATAACCACCACATCGATCTCGTCTCCCATCCGGTCATCGCCATCGACATCACCAATACCATGTCCATCTGCGTGTTCATAACCACCCAATCTGTGTCCGGACCCGTGTGTCCGTGTCCATCCCATCTTATTGTAGTATATTACAAATCCGATTCGTGTCGGACACACCTGACACGAATAACAAGCATCCAAATACCATCACCAAATACCATCACAGCCATCCGTCGGCCGCCACCTCGCGTCGGCAGCAAACACCAGAATCACAAAAGGAGAGAACCCTAACCTTCCTGGGAGCCACTGTCCCCACAGTGCCATCCGAGTTCTCGATCCCGACTTCTCCCATCCCCGCCCAGGCGGCTGGCCCCATTGATCCAAGACGAGTGCCGCATCCCCGCGTTGCCCACGCCCAACCACTATAGATCCGAGCAAGCCATCCCCGCCCCGAGCGCTCGCTCCGGACCCCGCCGACGTCTCCACACCGCTGTACTGAAGCGGTGGCAGTCCACCAGCACCGTCCAGCTCTCCCCTCGCCGAGCCTCCCCGCGGCGACCCTGGCCTGGGCCTCCAGATATGGGCAACCTCCCGCCGACGGTTCCCTGAGCGCATTCGCGCCGCCACCCCTTCAATTCCGGCGACCGCGACCCCCACAAACGCCATCACCATCGCTACGCACCCGCGTACGCCGGCATCCATCAGCCCAGAGCTGCGCCTGGTGTCTCCGGTGAGCCGCCGTTCCTAGGCCGCGCTGGAGAGAGAGAGCTCTCCCCTCCCTTCTATAGTAATCCTCTCGCCCACTTTCCTTCTACTGCAAATTAAATCCCATTCTCTGTCTTCCTTTTCTTATGAAAAGCTGACAGAGGACAACAACACATGTAAATATGGGAATAAAGTGAGCTGTCATTTATTTTATTAATAATAATAATAGTGATTATTAGTATTATTAGTATGATTGTAGTTTATTTATTTAATGGTAAAGAAAACAACAACACATGTACTATTGTATCATGGCAAGCTTTTGATATTATTATGCTTCTTCCAAATCGAGGCAGGCATGCACAGTATTATTACATTATAGCAGTAAATATGGGAATAAAGTATTTTGGACTTGTAAGATTTTTATGCACGGATTTATAAATGATTTCAAAAGCTAGGTTTTATTCAAATGAACTAGGTTTCACATATTAAAGTCATTTTGAATTAGTATGTATATAAATAATTACAGACTTTTGTATACTGGATTTTATATATTTATAAAGACAGAGTATATACGTCAATATGTACAAGTATTGGTTGTGATATTATTTTCAATGTTATTGTTATTAGAATTATTATTAACTTAGAAATTTATTACTTTTGATAGGATGAGATTCTTAATTATATTTTAGTTGGTTTGGATTTTGAAGGTTTTAACAATCTGTTAAATAGAGATAATAATTTCTTGACTTTCACCTATAATTGACTTGTGAAGTTAAATGATTATATAATAGTATTAGATATAGATTTGAGCCTAAATTATATTTGACAAAAATTATAGTATCGTGCTTGGGCCTATATCCAATTTTCCAAATAGATTACTACATTATTTTGATGGTTTGGTAAATATTGTTTTGACCTAAAAACTATTGTTGTAATATTTTCTACATAAACTTCCTAAGTATGCATCAAATATATTTTATAAATATAAATGATTTTGTGGACCTATATAATCTATATATTTTTTAAGTTGTAACTATATAGCAAGTATTTCTAAATATATATGAATATTTTGTAAAATAAGTTATATATATTTAGTTACATAAATTCTTGCAAATATAAATTCTTGACCATGGCTAATTGAACTTCCTATTTCTTTGACGAATTTGGACTCCTTCATACAACTCTAGCCATCTGGACTATTCTGGACCAATGAAACGCTTTGTTTCACCAGCTAAGGACCCCAGGCAAGTGCGCTTTCTGGCTGCTTTCAATTCTGATAGTTTTTGTTCAGTATATATCATACATATGCTCTCCTGCTTGATGACACGTAGTACACACGAGATGGTATCATGGGCCCTACTTATTATAATATCGTTTTACCAAGTTTCCATGTTTCGTGACTTATTTGGGTCCATGTGTACTAGTCGGGAGGAAAAATATCTTAGTAGACATGTGAACTACCCTTTCTATCCTCCGTGTCTTTCGTAGAGCATAGCAGTCACGTACGGGGTGCCTGATTTACCTCCTAGCCGTTTACACGTCGAAACTGATATTTCAACACACATATATAGATGTCTCTTTTTCCACCAATTGCCATGTCACCATGTTCTTTCTAGTTGATTTTACCCTGTTCTATATTTCTTGCTTTCATTTCAGTTATACCATGATGTCAGCTTGCTTTCTAGTTTTCTTCCACATATGCTATTTTTATGTATGTGTAATATAATTTATAAGATTTTGTACCTTCTTTCAAATACAAATTCTTGTAAATATGGTATTAAATTTAGCAAATGTGAATGAGCAATAAAAGTCTATTTTGAGCATTTATTTATTGCAGGCTTGACAGCGTTCTACCGTCGACTCTGCGGCGTAGGCTGGCTTGGACACGCACTCGTATCACGAAAAGCGGGTGTGGGTCGTGACACTATACTAGGTCTTCAAGTCATTTTTAAGTCAAACTAGGTCAACTAGGTCAATACCTTGCCAAACTAGGTCATACCTAGTTTTTGGGTTCATACATGGCCATACCAAGGTATTCTAGTCTATACTAGGTCAAACTCTATGTATCTACTCATATTGTATATACATATACCCTATGATATAATACCTAGCCATTACCTCAATTACCCTATACTCTATCACATAATACATAGATAATCCCATTACCCTTACCTATTTTCTATGCCCTATACCATCTCACATAGGTAATCCCCTTACCTATGTCTAACGACTAGCCACATTACCTACACATTAGAATATAATAAACCCATCACATTATCTACATAGGTAAACCAAATACCTATCTCAATATTACCCGAACATTACCTACATCCACATTACCCTATACACAATGATATATAAGGATACATATGATATATACCAACATGTCCTACACATGCTCCTAACATTATGTTATCATTACCTATTCCTAGACACACTTATAGTAATTAACATACCCATTACCCTACACTTATTCATTACATACACATGTGCTTATATATTTTTCTAATCCCTGCCCCTATACCCTACTATGCTTGATCTGCAGGTAACCATTCCTAATTGGTTAGAACAGATTTTCCCATAGCTATTATCCCAAATGGCAGTCGTGCCCTGTTGTCCTTTCATTAATACTGTCAAAGCATAGTGTACAAACTATTGCACAGTACAGTCCAGTCAATACTGTTGTTACCTCCCCTCCCTCTTATTGCACATACTACTGTAAACAGCACCTGCCTGTAGCACTCCAAAACATCATGTACTGCTGCAGCTATTACTCTCTCTCTGTACAGGCCCTTGACCCTTGCTGCACACCACTCTTTCCATGTTGCACAGGCAGCAATGTTTGTTGTTGTTCCTTTTCTATCCTGTGCACACAAGTGTACAGGTTCCCCTTTCCCCTACTGTACAGTAGAGTAGCAATGCTACTGCCACTGCTACTGACTTCTCTTTCCCTTCTCTACTCCTCTACTGCCCCCTCTTTACTCTACCTATTTACCTATGTTACTACCTATCAAGCTATCTATCTCTATATTTGTCTACCTATCTTTATATCTATCCCTTCCATGGACAAACTATTGACCCAAACTGGATCGCAGTCAACCTAATCTTGATAATTAACAAATCGATATTTGACATAATCTAACTCGACACATAAATCATCATCAAGCTATAAATCAGACTACTATCACATATCAAGTCAGACAATCATCGTCGACGACTGCTCGACGAATACTGCTGGAACTTGTAATCGGAAGTCTGTATTTTTACACTTTTATTGAGTCTAGGCTATTGTACGTTGAGTCGCACTGAGCACCTCAACCATAGACCAGATAACCAAAAGCTCCACAAACAAAAAGCCAAACTGCCAAAGCCTTACAACTGCCCATGAGTATTCTGTCTCCAAGGAGGCAGAGTTCGGGCCGAACTCTGCCCCCACACAGAGTTCGGGCCGAACTCTGTCCCCTGATTTTTAGGAGCTAATTTTTAGGGATTGCTCATTGCAAGTTGTCCAACGGCCAAAATTTTGAATATTTTGGACAGAGTTCTGATCGAACTCTGCCTCCTAGAACTAGTATATATAGGCACCCATTTCTCCCATTTCAAATCATCCAATCTTCTCTTCTCTTCTACTCCTATAGCCTATACATCCTAAAGAGCTATACTCTTCTCATCTACTAGCCACAAAACTTCCCAAGCCAACAAGGTGCTCGGTGCGAGTCAATTAGAAGTTTGTGTGCAAGAGTCTTGAAGAAGTCACTTGGAAAATTCTAAGTTTTGCCTCAGCGATCTTTCAAGAAGTTGGCATGCTCTTTTGAGTAAAGGCACGTAATTGTAAAGCTATTTCATAAATAGTGGATTTCAATCCTGAGCTAGAGTTCTCAGGCCTGGACTAGTTCTCCACGAGGGAAACCAGATTAAAAATTGTTGTGTCTGCGTATGCTCTCTGATCTTCTTTTTCGTACTGATACTCTGATTAATCATTTGCTAGTTGGGATTGAATAGAGTTAATTTTTTAATTATTCATTATTGACACAAGTACTCTATTCACCTCCCTCTAGAGTTGTCTACATGTACTTCAATTGGTATCAGAGCCCTGTTCTCTTGATACAGGATTTACATCCTATAGTTGATCCATGGCAACCACACAACCCATCTCTACCAACTATGGTGAGGGTCAATCCACAAATAGGCCACCCCTATTTGATGGAACCAACTACACATATTGGAAGATTAGAATAAGTTTTTATCTTAAGTCTCTAGACTTTGACCTATAGACTGTAGTCACTGATGGCTACAAGAAACCTTCCAGAATAACTGTCGAGGGGAGTCTCATCGACAAACCCCACGACAAGTATACTGATCAGGAGAAAAAACATGCAAGTCTAGACGCTAGGGCTATTAATGCTCTCTTCTGTGCCATAGACATGACTGAATTTAATAGGGTCTCCACATGCACCACCTTGCACGAAGTATGGAAGCTTTTGGAGGTGACTCATGAAGGGAACACACAAGTCAAAGAATCAAAAGTTAGTCGTCTGACATAGGAGTACGAGGCTTTCAAGATGAAGCCAAATGAGACGATCACTCAAATATTCACCAGATTCCACGACATCGTCAACCCGCTATCTTCCCTCAGAAAAGATCATTCCAACCATGAGAAGATACGCAAAGTGCTACGAGGATTGCCGAAGGTCTGGAACCCCAAAGTTACCAAAATCATCGAAGGCAATGATCTTACGGTCATGTCACTATAAACGTTGATGGGCAAGCTTATGACACATGA
This sequence comes from Iris pallida, assembly GCA_029216955.1. Lineage (NCBI taxonomy): Eukaryota > Viridiplantae > Streptophyta > Magnoliopsida > Asparagales > Iridaceae > Iris > Iris pallida. Next base: position 3,953,991 of record JANAVB010027995.1, read on the forward strand.
GCTCGATCTAAAAGATTTCGAAGAAATAGCTCCAAAAGAGAAAGAGATTGCATTGAGGGCTCATCGCCGAAGAACCAGCTCAGAAGATACTGATGACGACGACTTCGAAGGTGACGATCAAGCTCTCTTAGTTCAAAACTTCAAAAAGTTTCTACGCTCCAATAAAAAGAAGAGAGAACAAAGAGACGATGAGGAAGAACCCACCTACTTCGGATGCATGAAGACGGGACATATCAAGAAAGATTGTCCCTTAAGGAAATAGATATGAGAAGCCGTACAAGAAGCCAACCACAAGAAAGTATGCCAACACTAGCATCTGGTACGAAAGCGAGGCTAGTGATTCATACGAGAAAAAGGACTCCACGTAAAACACGGCTAACGTCTGTCTAATGGCGACTTCAGATAAGGTAAAAGATTCTTTTGATGATTTCTCATTTGATGAACTTGGTGATGCTTTTAGTGATCTACTTGAAGATCACAAAAAGGTACTCAATAAATATAAACATGCAAAGGATAAGATCAAGGACTATGAAACCGAGATCCATAGACTTTCATGTTTACTAAAAAATGTTAGAAACACTACACCCACATAAAATACTGAAGAGGTATCCAAGCTTAAATTAAGCTTACACGATGCCGAATCAATCGTTGAGAAACAAACACTTGATATCATGGCTTTAAACAAAGAACTTGTTGAAGAGAAAAACAAGTTCAAAATTGCTACAGGTAGAATACACGGTCTTACCACTAAATGTGATGAGTTAAATGTTGTCTCTAAGAAATTAGAGATTAAACTGGGCAAGCAGATTATTCAACCCCAAGTTCAGTCTCACAGTCACAACACTTACAAACACAAGAAAGTACGTCACCACAAGAACACTCATTCACATGCTACACAAAATCATGCTTTCATGTACACCTATTCACATGCAGCACATAAAACACATACACGTAAACACCATCATCATCCTGCTGCACTCAATCATTATCATCATCATACTGCTACACATAGTCACTATAATCACTCTACTAGCTATCATCACCCTACTTATAGACATCACTATCAACATGCTCCTTGCATAAACATGCATGCTAGATGTACATATTGTAGCCTACATGGACACATTTCTCCACAATGTAGAAGTAGAAGATTATTTGATAAAAATATATATATATGGGCACCAAAGTCTAACCTCTCAGGATCCACAAGAACCTGGATACCAAAGGTCACATCTACTCATGGTGTAGGTGGACCTTCCCTCTTCAACTAGAAGCAAGTGGATTCTCGATAGTGGGTGCTCGTGACATATGACTGGAAATACAAAACTATTCACAACACTATCGATGAAAAAGGAATGATACGTTTCCTTCGGCAATAACCTTAAAGGCTATATCATAGGTAACGGTACAATTGGTTATCCTCCTTCTTCCGTCATTAACGATGTTTGTTTAGTGACCGATTTAAAGCATAACTTGCTCAATATTAGTCATCTTGCTGATCATGGTTATGATATTAACTTCGGGAAAACTAAATGTTTTATCTATGATAGATCAACTGGAGACATCGTCTTTGAGGGAATAAGGGAAGATAACATTTGCATTTTTTATCTATCTAGTGATACTAACAGTACAGGAAGATGCCTTTACGCTCACAAAGACGAAAAGCTCCTATGGCATCAGCGTCTTGGTCATGCCAACATAGATACTATATCCAGACTATCCACCAAGAAGCTAGTCAGAGGATTGCCGGATATCACATTCAAGAAAGATACGGTATGTGTTGAATGTGAAAAGAATAAGGCTACCAAATCTTCCTTTAAATCTATAAATACTATAATTACTACCCGACCATTATAATTACTTCATATAGACTTATTTGGTCCTAGTAGAGTAGCCAGTCTTGGCAGAAAACTCTACGCTTTTGTTATTGTAGATGATTTTTCAAGATTTACTTGGGTTTTCTTTCTTACAAACAAAAGTGATACAATTTATGTGTTCAAAGTATTTGCTAAAAAGGTCCAAAATGAAAAAGGTTACATGATTACTCGTATCCGAAGTGATCATGGTGGCGAATTCGAAAATTTTGATTTTGAAAATTTTTGTGATTCAAATGGTTTTAGTCATAAATTTTCGTGTCCAAGAACTCCTCAACAAAATGGTGTTGTGGATCGGAAGAATAGAACTCTTGGTGATATAGGTAGAGTTATGCTAAATCAATTCTCTTTTCCGAAATACTTTTAGGCAGAAGCTGTCAGCATAGCGAGCCATGTCTTGAATAGGGTGTTGATTCGACCCATTTCGAAGAAGACACCCTATGAGCTTTGGTTTGGTAGGACTCCTAATGTTTCTTACTTTAGAGTGTTCGGTTGTTGCTACTTTATCCTGAATACCAAAGACAACTTAGACAAATTTGATGCCAAAGCTGACGAATGTATTCTTCTTGGCTATACGACCAAGAGTAAGGGATATAGAGTGTTCAACAAATGCTCAATGATTGTTGAAGAGTCTACTGATGTAACCTTTGATGAGGATAATAGTACAGTTGTCATTCCCGACGATGATGATGAACCATCAACTTCTACATCTATAAATGCAATGTCTGAAACCAGCTCTCCGAAGGAATTACCATAGAAGTTTCACTTCACTCCCTCTCATCCAAAAGACTTGGTAATAGATGAAATATCAAAAGGGGTAACTACTCGATCTTCTGTAAGAGACACTATAGCTAGCACTATATTCATTTCTCAAATAGAACCTAAAAATGTTTTAGAAGCTTTTAATGATGAATTTTGGATTTTCGCGATACAAGAAGAACTCAACCAATTTGAAAGAAGCCAAGTTTGGGAACTTGTTCCTAAACCTACTGGCCACTCAATAATGGGCACTAAATGGGTTTTTTGTAACAAAGTAAACGAGGACGGTTCAGTCACTCGCGACAAAGCTCGTCTCGTAGCCCAAGTATACAACTAAGAGGAGGGCATCGACTATGATGGGACGTATGCTCCTGTTGTCCAACTTGAATCCATTCGAATGATTTGCACATTTGCAAATTTTCAAAACTTTAAACTTTTCCAAATGGATGTGAAAAGTTTTTTTCTAAACGGTTTTATCAAAGAAGAGGTTTTTGTCAAACAACCACCTGGTTTCGAAAATAACAAATTTCTCGACCATGTTTTTAAACTTAGAAAAGCTCTCTATGGCCTCAAACAAGCTCCTCAAGCTTGGTATGATCGTCTTAGTACTTTCTTATTTGATAAAGGTTTTTCAAAAGGGAAAGTCGACACTACAGTGTTTATAAAATCTCTTGATGACACAATTACTTTAGTACAAATATATGTTGATGATATTATTTTTGGGTCTACTAATGAGAGTCTATGCAAGAAATTTGCCAAGTGTATGCAGAACGAGTTCGAGATGAGCATGATGGGGGAGCTCAACTGCTTCCTTGGACTGCAAATCAAACAACTCTCACAAGGCGTCTTCATCAGTCAGTCGAAATATGTAAATGACATGCTAAAAAAGTTTGAGCTTGACAGCATCAAACCGATTAGCACCCCTATGGCTACTACCATAAAGATGGAACCTGATGAAAGCGGCAAACCGGTCGATCAACGTAAGTATCGAGGTATGATTGGTAGTTTATTATATTTAACTGCTAGTCACCCCGATATTATGTTTAGTGTTTGTTTATGTGCTAGATATCAAGCCAATCCTAAGGAATCACACATGATCGCAGTTAAGCGTATCTTTAGATACCTTAAAGGAACTATTATGGTAGGCTTGTGGTATCCCAAAACCACTTTCTTTGACTTAATCGGATATTCCGATGCTGATTTTGCGGGATGCAAAGTCGACCGTAAGAGTACCAGCGGCACGTGTCATTTGCTAGAAAAGGGGTTAGTCTCATGGTTTAGCAAGAAGTAGAACTATGTCGCACTATCCACAACAGAAGCTGAATACATCGCAGTTGGTCGTTGTTGTGTACAGATTCTGTGGATGAAGCAAACCCTTGAAGACTACAACTTATGTTTCAAGCACATACCTATTTTCTGCGATAATACTAGTGCCATTAATCTGACCAAGAAACCAGTTTGTCACTCACGCACTAAAAACATATAGATTAGACATAACTTTTTGTGTGACCATCAACAACAAGGCACGATTAATTTAGAATTCATAGACACTGAACATCTACTAGCAGACTTCTTTACCAAACCACTAGCCGAAGAGCGCTTCAACTTTCTTTGTTGTGAGTTAGGAATTTTGGATGAAACGGTCATAAAATAAATTGGCTTGCATAAATAATGATTATGACATATATCTTTATGGTGACTTTGCTATGGGTACAAGCCGAAAGGGTCCTTCTGACAACAAGGCGTAAAAGCCTAAGCAACACGGTGTACTAGTCTTCTGACTACCGCTAGCTGGGATCCGGCCCCTACAGCTACCCCATGGCAGTTTCATCATAATGATCGATGTCTTAAATCATTATTTATTATATCATTTAATTACGTTTATGACTTATTTAATTCAAACTTTCAAATTCTATTCATTTTCCATCAAAACTTAGCCGTTTTTCAAAATTTCCAGTATTCTGTGACATGGAGGCAGAGTTCGGGCCGAACTCTGCCCCACACAGAGTTCGGGCCGAACTCTATGTCCATGTTCACAGAACCTTCTTTGGTTCTCAGCCACCCATTGTTTTGATCCGACGGTCAGGATTTAACCTGACTTGCTGCCCCCAAACCTCTTAAACCGAGAGCAAACCCTTTCTCCTCACTTTGTTCTTCTTCCACCTTCCTCCAAACAAAATTTTATCAAACCCTAACCCTAGAAACTCCACTTTTAGGGCTCTTTTTCTTTCCAAACTCAAGATCTAAAGCTTTTGGGGGGATCTCTTCCATCTTTTCTCCTTTGGGTGAGGTATAATTTCATATTCTTCTCTATTTCATTTTCAAACTTTAAAATTCTCCATGGCTCCAAGACACTTTGGTAGAGGCAAGAGAAGAATGAGTGATGGTGTATCATCTTTCCATCCTCTTGCTCCTCCAATCCATCCTCTTTTTAATCCACCACTACAACAAGACCCCAACACCTTCAATGAACAAATTTTTATATCATTGGAGGCTTCCAATGAATGGTTTGCCAATTTTCGTTCACGAAGTGTGTATGCGGGTTATCCGATTAATTTTACTATATTTTTGGCTTATGATTCATTGTTCCATGATCTGTGCTTAGATGAGTTAGTTACTATCTCATCTATAGTCTATTTGAATGCGATCCAAATGTTCTATTTTAACCTAACTTTTGACAACACACAGATCTACTCCCTTGTAATCGGTATCGACATTTCTTTTGATGACTTTGAGCTTGCGGAATATCTTGAGATCCTAGAACCCAATTCTTGGGAGAAACTTGTCGATGCCCGACAGTTTCAATTTTCCGATGGATCTTCCCTTGAGAGCTTCAAGGATGACTTGTGTACTCCTAACACTTGTTTCCGCAAGCTACGGGCCAAATATCTTAACCCGTATTTTTATGAACTTCATCGAATTATTTTCTCCACGATCTTGCCCAAAGCGGGATCGACCGATGAAGTATTCTATCTTGAGATTTCTGCTCTTTACCATCTCTACTTCCATGTCTCATCAACTTTTTGCGAACGATGATGGGCTGGATGATTCATGCACGGACGAGACCCCGATCATTGGTCTACGCCCTGTACTTGTCGATGATCTTTCGTGCGTTCCATATTCCACTTAATGAGTGTCAGTTCCTTCCTGCCCCTGCCTATCTGTCTAAGGCACGGAGGCTTCTAGCAGCTGTTGAGTCTCCTGCTGAGTCTGAGCACACCGAGTCTGATGCTCATGCTGATCCTCTTGCTCTTGGCCAACCTGAGCCCGAGCCACCTGCTATCCTTGAGTCTATTCAGACTATGCTGAGAGATCGTTTCCGCTTGGAGGACGATCGCTGGATTCAGATGGATTATAGCACTACCTTACAGATGACGGCCATCAGCAACACCCTGCATGACATCTAGTACTCCTTGGCTACTCATCCTACAGTGTCTTACCCCATGGTACGGGACCCTTCTCGTGAAGGTTATCGTATCGACGACACTTGGGTCAGGAGGTATTTGGATCCGGAAGCAGCGTTTGTTGATCCTCGTCACTCTGCCAGCAGCCCATCTGATTCTGCTAGACCTTCCCGTGCTCTGTGACGGCCGTGGTCCCTTTTATGATGCTACTGCTGATGCTTATGATTTATTTTGTTTATGCACTTTGTAGTTTCATTCCGTTGTTATGTAGTTGAACTCTTCCTTTGTACTACTTTATGCTTATGTAGCTTCTGTTTGGATTATTTGCTAGTTATCTCTTACTTTGGATTTGAGCCTTGGTTGTGTGATTGCATATTTTCTGCATGGTTATATTTTTTTTGGGGGGAGCTTATATTTCATTTTGTTAATTGCCAAAGGGGGAGAATATGTGATATTTGCTTAACCATTTTAAATAAATACTTATGTTATGTGTTATATTGTTTGGACTAGTACTTGTATCAGGACTTCTTTATTTACGGGAGAGCCGAAATGTCCATCTACGGGGGAGCTATATATGTGTCCAGGTATGAATGTTGCGACACGCAAATATCATAATTTTGTCAATTATCAAAATGGAGGAAATTGATGACCCAAACTGGATCGCAGTTAACCTAATCTTGATAATTAACAAATCGATATTTGACATGATCCAACCCGACACATAAATCATCAACAAGCTACAAATCAGACAACTATCACATATCAAGTCAGATAATCATCATCGACGACTGCTCGACAAATACTGCTGGAACTTGTAATCGGAAGTCTGTATTTTTACACTTTTATTGAGTCTAGGCTATTGTACGTTGAGTCGCACTGAGTACCTCAACCATAGACTAGATAACCAAAAGCTCCACAAACAAAAAGCCAAACTGCCAAAGCCTTACAACTGCCCATAAGCATTCTGTCTCCAAGGAGGCAGAGTTCGGGCCAAACTCTGCCCCCACACAGAGTTCGGGCCGAACTCTGTCCCCTGATTTCCAGAAGCTAATTTTTAGGGATTGCTCATTGCAAGTTGTCCAACGGCCAAAATTTTCAATATTTTGGACAGAGTTCTGGCCGAACTCTGTCTCCTAGAACTAGTATATATCGACACCCATTTCTTCCATTTCAAATCATCCAATCTTCTCTTATCTTCTACTCCTATAGCCTATGTACATCCTAAAGAGCTATACTCTTCTCATCTACTAGCCACAAAACTTCCCAAGCCGACAAGGTGCTCAGTGCGAGTCAATTAGAAGTTAGTGTGCAAGAGTCTTGAAGAAGTCACTTGAAAAATTCCAAGTTTCGCCTCAGCGATCTTTCAAGAAGTTGGCGTGCTCTTCTGAGTAAAGGTACGTGATTGTAAAGCTACTTCACAAATAGTGAATTTCAATCCTGAGCTAGAGTTCTCAGGCCTGGACTAGTCCTCCATGAGGGAAACCAGGTTAAAAACTGATGTGTCTGCGTATGCTCTCTGATCTTTATTTTCGCACTTATACTGTGATTAATCATTTGCTAGTTGGGATTGAATAGAGTTAATTTTTTAATTGTTCATTATTAACACAAGTACTCTATTCACCCCCCTCTAGAGTTGCCTACATGTACTTCACACACACCCATACACTCATAGCTAAATCCTCTATAAATATAGGAACTCACATGTATTCAATTTACACACACAATCTATAGTCCCTATACCCACGAACACATAAGACACATATACACACACACTCTATAGTATATACACATGTGGCTATATATATAGCTATACTTATATATATGTATATTGACATATATAGATACATACATGTCTAATGAGTGCATATACATATGTGTATCCATAAGACACGCACATATATGCACAAACACAAACACTTGGTATGCATCACCCCCGTATCACATTATTCTATAATACGCTTGTGATACGACCTAGGTACCTATACCAAACCTTGTCCGAATCCTACCAAATTACATGAGCAAGTCTAAAATAGATATATGAACCTAATTAGATCAATATAAGGCTTGTATCAAGTGTCATGTGCAATTGGATATGTGCACCACAAGTATAGGAGAAAAAACTCCCAAAATGACTCTGTGTCCTACCATATCATGATACAGCCTACTCGTATCCAATTGTGGACATGAATCTAGACACACATAACCAAATCTAGCATAAATAGATCTAGAAAAATCAATGACAAACATTTGGTGCAATATTCTCGAAATTCCTCCAAAATTGGCACAAAACCTAAAATAACTTTCACATAAAGAGTCATTAGAGCCTCAAACTTCTTCCTATGGGTAGCCTAGTCCGTGGGTGAATTCCTAAGGGTCAAATATTATAATTATAGTCTAATTAAAAATAAAAATAAGATATATACTGTTTGCCATGAAATATAAAAGAACAGAATAATTATCGGAGGACCGGACTTTTACTTCACGTTACAAACTCGCTTGTACAAAGAAAGCCTAGGGACGAAAACCTAGGTACAGCAGTCTAAGTACAATTGTTTATTTTAGATTCTGGGGGGTGACGATAGAGGCTCGAGAAGGCGACGACAGCCCTGCCTTACTCCTTGGACGATCGGTATGCAGCCTTGGCTCCTGTGAGAAGATGGTTGGCGTTGACGAAGAAATGCTCTTCTTGCTCTCCTCGTGTTGCTCTTCTGGCTTCTCTCTCTTTTTGTGTATTTTCTCTCTGATTTTAGGGGGGAAGCTCTCTGTGTATGCCTCTCTGATAATGTATATCTCGCAAGGGAATGGCACCTTGCTATTTATAATAGTGGGGGCATCATTAGGGTTTGGATGATTGCCCATTCTCGAAGTGGCGGCGGCCTGGTAAATGATCAATCTGGACCATTAATCTTGAGCATGAAGGATCTGGGCCACTAATGAGGGTAGCACTAAATCTTTTGAATAATTAATGCTGATTGCTTTAAATCTTCATGATTGATTGTGTAGCTTGGATCTCCCACGACGTGTCCAATTGGTTTGATTATGAATGATATGACCTGATCCTATTAATTATGAGGATATGGTCATTGGGATCTGGTAAATCTTTGCATCTCATAATCATCTTTGCTGCCAGCTGTCATTGAATCTCTACCACGTGTCTTGATGATGGACTCTGCCAAAGCCGCATGACATCCATGAACCGCATGAGACAGCGTCTCGACGAACCGCATAGGTATAGTTTTTGCGAGCCGCATGAGATGGTTCCTTGGTGAACCGCATAAGGGTTGTAACTGCGAGCCGCATGGGATGGCTTTTTGGTGAGCCGCAGGAAGACGATCCTTGCCAGCCGCATGAAGCTGTTCTTCACTGGAGCCGTATGGGAGTAGCCATGTGTCAATCTCGAATCGCGTCAGAGATTTTCTCCTATTTCCCAAGAGTCTGTCATTATGGCAGGGCCATTATGATACTTTATGTCAGAGCCGTCAGCTGTCACATCATGACAAAGCATTAAATAGGCAGACTGCTCGATGGCCAGCTGTGTGAAGGGGTCTTCGTGGGTACACGTGGCCTTGAGCCGCATATCTCCGTGAGCCGTATGTACTTTTGAACCACATGCGGCTGGGGGACTCTTTGAACCGCAGGGCTGTCCCTATACAAGCCGCATGGACTCTCCTGTCCGAGCCGTATGAGACTAAGAGTCTCTCTGAACCGCATGGGATTGCTCCTGTATGAGCTGCATGGGGTTTTCCTGTTCTGAGCTGCATAGATTATCGTTCTGATATTTTCTATGCTTCTACAAGACCCCCTTCAAAGTTTTCAATTTGCAAAATTGAAATACTTTGAATAAGAAGCATGGCCTTTGTTGACCACATAGATGATTCAGCCGCATGGATTTATCTGGCCGTATGAGCTGTAAGGCCGCATAAGCTTTTTGCCACGTGTCCCAGGAACGTGTGCAAATCTTCTGCATTAAATGCCCTTGATTCGCCGCCTTTTGGGAAGGATCCCAAGGGTCAGTTTTGTTTTGACCGAAGCGGTTTATTATTTTTTTAGGCGGTGCGTGGATCGAGGCATTTGTTTGATTTTTCGAGCCTCCTTCGCCTATAAATAGGAGTGATATTTATTCTTTAAGGGTTTCTTTACCTTTTCTCTTTTGCTCGTACTCCTTGTTGCCGACTTTCTCTTCGTCTTCTCTCATCAAAGATTGTCAATGGCTCCCAAGAAGACTACCGCTGCTACGGGCAAGAAGGCCGCGTCGTCGTCTGTGGCAGCGAAGGACAAGAAGGCCGCGTCCTCATCGACTGCGGCGGCAAACGTGGCGGCTCCTCCGACGGCTGGCGTGCCTGTTTTCCACCCCGACGTTCACCCGCCTATTGCTGGTAGGACCATCAATATGAACTGCCATGGCTACGCCGCATATCTTATGCGCAAGCCTATATTCCCAAGTATGCTGTGTGTCCGATTCATATTCGGGCCGCATGGGATATGGCTCAAGCCTGAGCCACATGAAAGTTGTTGCATAACTACTTCATCATCGGGGCCGCATAAGCTCATCTGGACTTGGTCCGTATGAGCTCTTTCAAACCGGGCCGCATAAGCTTATTTCGAACTGAACCGCATAAGGCTATTTTAACTGGACCACATAAGCTCATCCGCGCTGGACCGCATAAGCTTTATTCGAATCGGACCATATCCGCATATGCTTCTTTCGAACCGCATAAGCTCATCCGCACTGACCCGCATAAGTTCATTTCGAGCCGAACCGCATAAGCTTATTCAAACTGAACCGCATGTGCTCTTTCAAACTGAGCCGCCTGAGGCTATGCTTAAGCCGCATAAGCATCAAGTAATTTGTGTTTCGGCTATCTTTTTGACTTGTCTCTTTTGTCTTTCTTCAATAAATCTGCCAGTAAATCCTGCGGTGGAACTTATAGTGGGCTCAAATCAGTTTGCCTTGGGCGTGCATCTTGACGACTTAATTAAGCATGTGTTGAATCAATTCCCTGCTGATGAGCCTTCGGAGAGGTTGAACGCCATCGAGAATCAGACCCTCCATTACCTCCGTTCCATGATGAATACTGGGAAGCTAGATGGATTATACCTGAAGCCTTTATTCCTCTTTGGAGATGCTTTAATCATAAAGAATCCCCGAGTATTAGAGATTTCCGAGAACTGGGATTTTTCTTTGGATGGGGTGGCAATCCATATTCCTCTCATGGAACGTCATTATCCTCTGTCGTGGTTCAATATGGTGTTGCTGGACAGGAAGATGGTGTATAACTTAACTCCTATCCAATCAGGGATGTTGATGGGCAACATCCATTATAACCTGAACATGCGGTCAGCGTACGCAGGTAAGGATTCCGCTCTCCGGTACATGATGGGTCTAGCCCCGGGCTCTTTCATGAATGTATATGGTCCCAACTTCACACTTACTCAAGCTGATACCTTCCTGAATCAGCTTGATCGCAAAAAATCTTATCCCGTTGGCAGACTGGCATTGCTGAACTGGATAAACCCCACCTCTTCGTGGGCCCAACTGACCACTTGGGTTCTGCAGACCTACGGAACATTCCTGCGGGAGGTGGGACTTTATCATGCCATTCGGGGCACTTGTCACGGGCTTCCTATCAATAAACCATTGTTCGTGGCACTCTTGGAGATGTATAATCGGCGAACGGGGACGTTCTTTGCGCCCGGAGGAGAGTTGGGGCTTGCTCTCCATGAGATGTATACTGTCTCCAAACTTCCGTGGGGGAACGAGCCTTTCGAGGTGTATACCCCGTCGAATGAGGAGTTTGAGGACTTGAACCGGCGATTCCCAGGTTTTGTTGCGGTGTATCAGGAGTTGCTGTGCCATCATAGTGCTTGTCACCAGATAGCTATAAAAAAGGAGGATAACTCAGAAGGGACCGCTCCCCACACTACATCCTGGGTCAATTATCTTTTTAAAGTTGATCCTTCTGGCGGGGTTATTCCTCGAACCCCTCGAACCCAGAGAGAGATAAAGGACCTGATGTCTGGCGTCAAGAAGTCGCAGTCCAAGAGCGACATATTCGGGAGTCAGTCTGACTCTCTCAGCTATTTTTACTATAGCACTAGGCCGATGTCAGAGAAGGCGCTTCTGTCTGGATTTTTAATGATATGGCTGCAAAATTGCGTAGTCTCGGGAGGAGCGGGTTCTATTGAGAGGATCGGTCGTCATTTCATTCTCCCTGCCGTTAAACTGGTATTTGGAGTTAGACTGGCCCTTCTTCCTGCTATGGTGTGTAGCATACACCATGGTCTTCGAAACTTTTCGTCCAAGGTCATTGCGCGCAAGAAGACGTTGGATTTTGAGAGCGTAGAATTGCCTTTCCACTATTTGATGGGGTGGTTGGCAATGCACTATAAGTCTTTGATGGGACCTGGCATAGCGGAAGATGCTACAGATGAAGACGCTTTCCTTTTCAAATGCTATCGCCGATCTTGGGAATACAACAATATGCCATCTTGTCGGAAGGCGCTGGCGAGGTTGGATGGGTGTGACTTTTTTGTGTCTGTTCCTCCCTTTTCTAATAAAGAAGTGAGGAAGGTACATCTTGATGGTACCGGGCCTTCATACTTTCTGTCTCCGGACATGCTCACCTGGTTGCGCAACATCCGCCCTGCGCATCTGGTTTATCGCAACCGCGATAATGTGTATTTGGAGCCTTACCCACCTAGTAGGTTTTCCTGCCAATTTGGTTATAGCCAGTTATTCCTTGATTGTCCTAACCCTTGTTTGGGCTTTGAAGGTAGCGTTCTTGATGGTGTTAGGGCATGGAATTATTACGACGCTTATCATACTCGGGCCAGCTTCTCGGTCTCCGATGCTAAGGTGCCGAGGGAAATTTTATACGTGGCTGCTTTGTATCACGTTATGGCGAACAAGCCTTCTGTTGATTTTGATCCGAGTACCAGTTTCATCGTGGGTACCGGTTTAGAGGAGAAGCCCGAGGGGGCTAAGGCTAGAAAGCAACTAGCGCTCCAGATTCCCCTCCCTGAATCAGAACCTTCCGAGTCGGCTGAGGAGGAAGATGATCATGATAGCGAAGACTCCCTTTCTGGTGGGGGTGAAGAAGTAGCAGATCAACCGCTTCCCACACCCGATGAACCGGCAGAAGATCCGTTGCTTACTACACAAGAGGAAGTAGTGAGAGAAGAGCAGCCTTCAGCTGTGTCTGGTTCCTCGCGTAAATGAGTCAGATACGAGTCTTCTGACAGTAGAGCGACCTTTTTCGTGAAGAGAGCTGCAGTTAGATCTCGTGGCTTACTTATTACCGAGAGGGGTGAAGGTACAGACGCTATTCCGGAGGTAAGACCAAGTCGTAGCCATCTCTTTGTTGTAGTTTTCTTTTCTCTCGGAGATATAACTTAATCCCTTTTCTTTGTAGGTGTCCGATGGACCGTCCTCTCCTGAATCGTCTACCACCCTTGAAGTTGATCTGGCCCTTGCTGCTTTGATTAGCGACATGTGTGCTGCAGTCCTTTCTGCGGGGGCTCTCTCAGCGGCGGCTGGGAGCTCCCAGGTTGTTGAAGCCTCGGGCCAGGGTGATGAAGGTTTCCTTGGGCCTATCTCCGAGACCGCTGAACTTCAGCAAGGTGACGCCGATCTCGGTGCATCTCCTCCCGAGGATGCAAGGGCGGAGGAGTCTATTATACCTGACTCGGAGGCTGTTGGTGAAGAGGCTGCGGTGGCTGCAGGCGAACCTCGGCCTCCACACTCCTCAACTGGTAAGATAATCCAGATATTGACTAGTGAGGGGGCTTATTTGCTCTATCAACATATCCTCCGGGTCAAATCGATTCATGGTTGTCTTGGCCCTGCAAGTCCTGACCCTTTACTTCCCGCCGTGGATGTTTTTGGGGAAGGCTCGGCCTGTCGTGATCCGGGAGAAAGGAACGTTCCCTCTCCTTTGCCGTCTCATGTCGAGGGGCCTTCCGCCAGCTCCAGGCAGATGGGAATGGAGTTGGCGATGGTCTTCGCCTCATCCTCCGCAGATTATATGGCTCCGGAGACTGACCACTCGACCCTAGCGAGTATTCAAATTCTGCAGGCTGCCGAAGAGGAGTTGGCCGCTGTTCAAGCGTCCTTTCGTACAGAGTTTGCTTCTCTTGTGGCAGGGGCGGCAGATTCTGTTGCGTCTTCTTCAGTGCTGCCAGCCATACTCCCGCTGACACCGGCTTCCTCGGAAACTCTGGACAAGGTGACGCAGGACGTGGTTGACAGCTTCTATCGCCATTTAAAAAGGGGCGTAGACGCTGCTGTGGAACGGGGGACCCCTTTTTCTCTATCCTTTCGGTGCGCTCGAGGTCAGGTTGCAACTTTGAAGTCCCTTCCTGGCGGGGTGGGGTTGGCTGCACTGCTGGAGCCTAAGCTGACAGAAGCTGATCAGCTTGTGACCCAACTACTGGCGATACGACAGGCGGGCTTGCCTGCTGCGATTGAGCGGGAGCGGGGCTTCCTCATTGCTGCTCGGAATAGGATCAAGTTTGCCCGAGATACTGCTGGGCCGGTTGTACGGGGAGACCTCGATAAGTTCTCTGCTTCGTATGACCGGCTGGGTCGTCGGAGTCATGCTTGTCATGCTCGGGAAGAGTCTGCTTCTCGTAGAATCGTTGATACGAGGGAGCGGATCCTCGCACTCCAGAGGGAATTGGCCTTCGTAGAGTCGGAGCTGGAGGCTGCTCAGGCGGAACATGAGTCAATCGTTCGGGAGGCCGAGAAGGTTCCCGATCTTCTGCTAACCTGGAGCGGGCCTTTAAGAAATTTGAGGACAACTGGCAAGCTCACGCTCATCTGGAGGACGAGGTGGTGCTGACCCACGAGGCGGAGCGTCGAGCCTCCCAGAGGTTTGAGCGGTCGATTGCTTTACTGACAGACCGTCTTAGGGCGTTATGTGCCCCGGAGCAGTGATCAGCTTTCTGTTTTCTTTTGCTTCTCTTTTTTTTTGTAAGGGACGTGATTCCAAATGATGTAGTATTTAGAATTTTGAATAAATAAGCATGTTTCAACTCATCTCCTCTTTCTTGTACTTATGGCATTTGCGGAATTGGACTTGCTGGAGGATTATTTGTGGACCTGTTACCCTAGGCGTACCTTAGTTTTAGGTACGGATAACAAGTTTGATCATGATGTCCGGAACAGCCATAGCAAAGTGGTTACGGATGCTCTCGGTATTGGGCAAAAAGAATGCCGTGGAACAGCTGGGCTCCCGGGGCATGGTGAGATGGTGGATTTATGCTAAGAAGCTTAGCAAGGGATATTTGTGGACCTATTATCCTTGGCGTACCCTGGTTCGGGATACGGATAATAGGGTGAAAGGAAAACCAACATATTTGCTCAGAGGTTATGAGGACATGGCAAGCATGAGGGTTTTACCGTGGAATCTTCCTGCTCAGAGGTAATGAGGACATGGCAGGAGAGACTTCACGGAAGATATTCGTGGTCAACAGCGGACGTTTGTGGTCAACAGAGGACATTTGTGGACCTATCATCCTTGTCGTACTCCGGTTGTGGGTACAGATAATAGGTTGAAAGGGAACCGACATACTTGTTCAGAGGTAATGTGGACATGGCAAGCATGAAGGTTTCTTCGACGGAGCCTTCCCACTCAGAGGTAATGAGGACATGGCAGGAGTGGGCTCAATGAAGAGGGGGTACACAGAACGACTCAGAGGTAGGAGAACGTGGAAGTTCTGTGCGAAGGGGTGGTTTATTTTTGGTGGAAGTGAAAACAACTCAGAGGAAATGAGGACATGGTCGTTTCGGAAATTTGCGGATCGATTACCCTTTTTGTGCACTGGGAGTGCGGGTAGTGGATCATGAGGGAGGATCTCTTCCAAGAAGAAAGTTCAGAGGTATAATAATACTTGACTTACCATCTGAAAGAGTGACCGGAATGTGAGTTCAGAGGCACCAGCGGGTACATAACTCGGTAATTTAGAATATTGAGAAAGTGTGAGTTCAACGGCACCAGCGGGTACATGACTCGATAATCTGAAAAGAATGTGGAGGTGAGTTCAGCGGCACCAGCCGGTACATGACTCGATAATCTGAAATGTTGTGGGTGTGAGTTCAGCGGTACCAGAGGGTACATGACTCGAAGATCTTGTAGAGAATGTCGTTTAGACATAATATTTCTTCAGGAACTTGCCGTTGACGGGCAACATGAGCAAGTCTCCATTTTGCTTTGCGAGGCGGTAAGCACCGTTGGAGAATACTGTCTCAATGATAAATGGGCCTTCCCACTTTGGCTGGAATTTGCCGGCGGTCTTGTGAGTCATGACCATCGGCCTCCGGACTGCCAAGACGAGATCGCCTACCTAGAATGTTCTGATTTTGACCTTCTTGTTGAAAGCTCCAGAGATGCGTGCTTGGTATAGCTCAATTCGTTGCTGAGCTAAGAGGCGCTTTTCATCTAGTGCCTCCAATTCCTGTAGGCGACGCTGGTGGTTGTCGTCGGTTGTCAATTGATGTGTGAGGGCGACACGTAGTGAGGGGATCTGGGTCTCCAAGGGGAGGACTGCTTCACTCCCGTATACCAGGAAGAATGGTGTATTCCCGGTGGCTGTTCGGACCTTGGTGCGATAAGCCCATAAGCATTCACCGAGCTTTTCGTTCCAGTCACGTTTCTTGGAGGAGACAAAATTCTTGAGGAGTTTGATGATTGTTTTGTTGAATGCCTCTGCTAACCCGTTTGCTGCCGGGTTATACGGCGTCGAAGCGATATTCTGAATACGGTGTTTATCGCAAAACCGATAGAATGCGTGGCTTGCAAACTGCGGACCATTATCATGGATGATTCTTCGGGGCAGTCCAAAGCGGTAGATGACGTGATGCTTAAGGAAGCTGATCACGTTTGAAGTCTTGACTTCTGCGAGTGGGACAGCTTTTGCCCATTTGGAGAAGTAATCAGTGATCGCAAGTATGAAGCGATGTCCTCTGGAGGAAGGTGGGGTGATTGGACCAATGATATCCATTCCCCACGCTTCGAATGGCCAGGATGCCACCGTCGGATGTAGAAATTCGGATGGTTGGTGAATGAAGTCCGCGTGGACTTGGCAGGCTTTGCATTTTCTAGCATAATCTATCGCATCTGCCACCATCGTGGGCCAATAGTAGCCCATTCGGCGAAGGCGGTCGTGCAGTTTTGGGCCTGGCTGGTGGGCCCCATAGACACCTTCGTGAGCTTCTCGTACAGCTTCTTTGGCTTCTGCATTTGACAGACACCGAAGCAGTAATCCGTCGTAGGAGCGGCGATACAGCATTTTTGTCTCTATATCGTAGAAGAATCTGAGAGAACGTCGTCTGATGGAAGTGGCTTCCTTTGGGTTCTCGGGCAGGATGTCGTAGACGAAGAAGTCGATGAATGGTTGTCTCCAGTCTGGGGCATCATCGATCGTCTGGGCGGAATAACTCGCCACGAATTGCACATTGTTCTTGGGACAGACTAGTTCGTGGCCTATCATATCCACTGATTGGCGATCATAATTCGGGACTGCCAGAGAAGCGGCAAGACCGGCTAAGGCGTCCGCTTCGATATTTCGGAGTTTAGGAACATGTTCGATGAAGAACCCCTTGAATGACGAGATGATGTCAATCACTATTTGGTGATAGGGGATCATGTCTTCGTGGCGGACCTCGTATGAGCCCCGAATCTGATTGACGATTAACTGAGAATTGCCGTATGCTTCAAGATATCCTACCCCCAGCTCTCTTGCAAGTTGGAGGCCAATGACCAACGCGTTGTACTCGGCCACATTATTAGAGCAGGGCTCCGTGAGAGAGTAAGCGCGATTAATTATCAATCCGGAGGGGGAGATCAGCACTACCCCGACCCCGACGACTATATTGCCTTTAGGTCCGGTCCTTGAGGCACCGTCGAAGAACATTCGCCATATATTATCGTGAGAGGTTGCATGCGAGTCGGCGACCTCATCTGGGATCTCTTCGTATATTCTGGAGGACTCTGAGCCTGGGTGGGCTGCTAAGAAGTCTGTCAGGGCTTGACCTTTGACTACCTTTTGGGGGACGAAGATCATATGGTAAGGGGACAGCAGTATTGCCCATGTAGCGAGGCGAGAGCTGAGTGCCCCTGGTTTAGTCATGAGGACCCTGAGAGGGTTGACTCGTGAGATCACGTGTATCGTTTGTCCAGTGACATAGTATCGCGTTTTCTGAATGGCGAACACCAGGGCGAGGCATTCCTTCTCCACAGCGGTGTATCGGTACTCTGGCCCAATCATCATTCGGCTGAGGTAATATATGGCCTGTTCATGGCCTGCATCGTTGTTCTGTGCCAGCAGAGCCCCGAGGGAGTGTTCCATTGCTCGTACATAGAGCAGGAATGGTTTTCCAGGAACCGGGGCCACCAAAACTGGAGGATTTGATAAATATTCTTTGATGCTGTCGAAAGCCTGCTGGCATTCCTCGTCCCATACGAATGAGACTCCTTTCTTCATGAGGTGCGTTAATGGTCGGCATCGCCCGGAGAGGTTAGAAATGAACCTCCTGATGTAAGCTAGTCTCCCTTGGAGGCCTCGAAGTTCTCGGAGATTTCTCGGGGGACCCATCTCCATGATTGCTTTTGTCTTCTCAGGGTCTACATGGATACCCTTTGCAGTGATGATGAAGCCTAAGAACTTCCCGCTGGATACGCCCAGAAAGGACTTTGTAGGGTTCATTTTCAAATTGTGCGCTCGCATTAGGTCGAATACCGTCTTTAGATCCTGCAGATGGTCTTCTTTGCAGCGGCTCTTAACGGCTATATCGTCAACATAACACTCTACCATCTTGTGTAAGTGGTCTCTGAAGATGATGCTCATGGCTCTTTGATATGTGGCGCCGATATTCTTCAAACCGAAAGGCATGACTGTGTAGCAGTACGTGCCAATTGGTATTCGGAATGAAGTATGCTTTTCGTCATTATGAGACATTTTGATTTGGTTGTACCCTGAGAAGCCATCCATGAATGACATGCGTTCGAAGCCGCAGGTATTGTCGATCATGATGTCTGTTATAGGAAGGGGGAATTCATCTTTGGGGCATGCCTCGTTCAGGTTGCGAAAGTCGATGCAGATTCGAATCTTCCCATTCTTCTTGAGGACGAGTACTATATTGGCGACCCAATCGGGATGTTGCTCCTCGCGGATGAAGCCGCTGGCTATCAATTTGTTGACTTCGGCTTTGATCGCGTCCATGATGCCTGGACGGAAGCGTCGCTGTTGTTGCTTGACCGGCTTCGCATCTGGTCGAATGTTGAGTTTGTGAAGAGCGATGTCAGGATTTAATCCTGGCATGTCTTCATAGCTCCAGGCGAACACATCAATGTACTCTCTGACAAGTTCTAACAGCGACTTCCGTTCTTCGTCAGTTGGGCTTTTACTGATGAAAATCGGTTTTGGAGAAGATTCGCTGCCGAGATCCACTTGTATGACCTCATCTTCAGTAGGAGGTTCTCTCAGTTCGAACCGCTTTTCCTATTGTGCGTCTAATTGCTGGGCCCATGGCTCTAGTTCGAGGATTTCGGGGATGTCTTCGTCTTCCTCGTAAGCGTCGGCGAATGCCATGTTGACTGACATGACTTGTCTGAACACATCTCCGATGCTGGTATCTGAGTCGGAAGTTGGTGATCCGGTTGAATGTGACTGCCAGTCGCATTCTTCATCTGAACTTTCAGGGGTCGTAGTAGGCGTTACATACCCTAACCCGCATCGAGTTTTGTTATAGTAGTTCCGTGGTTTGCCCGCCGGGACTGGCGGCTTCAAAGGTAATCGTCGCCCAGTGCCATAGTTCAATCCTGGCATCGTCTCTAGATCATACCCATGTTTCTGCATGAGATATTTGGATTGAGGGCTATAGAGATACAGAGGCAGTCTTCTGGCATCTGACCCGAGGTCGACTTCTTCTATGGTAAGGGGATGCGAGTTGTTCGTCCGGCCGAAGATGATCGGATGATCTCCTCCCTCGAATATTCGGTAAGCGTCTTCTACCGGAGTAAGCTGGATCGCGGTGTACACATTTGTCACCTGTGTGTGTAGGTGAGCGCCTATACCGTGTTCCATAGCATACATTGTACATAGCTTATTGAGCTCGGTGTAGTTCAAAGATAACCCTTTATTCATGAAGTAAGGTATCTTTTCTAGGGGGATTACATCATCAGCGGAGGGGACATCAGTGTGGGCAGCCACATACTTGGCTAGCTCCGGTTCCTCTTCGGCTATCCCCTGTGTGAACGAAGACTGAGAGGATGACCTGGGAAGCTTGATTGTCAGCGGTTCAGTTGATGGAGCAGAGCGTGGAGTTGTTGGCAGACTAGCGACCCCCAGTTCGGCATTTGATGTGGTGAGAGGAGTGGCTGGTTCGCTAGAAGTGTCAGACCTTGCATCGGGGTGACGACCCTTCCTGGGAAGGCGTATCGTCATGGGCCTGTCCGAGGGGTTGAGCTTCCCTGCTTGTGGTTGGCTGACTCTTGGTAGCCTGATTGTTAGTGGCTCCGTTGTGGGTCTCGGCACTTGGCCGGACCTTGGCAGCCGGATTATCATTTGCTCCTCCTGTGCTGAGAGGCTGATTGCGTCCTTCCGCAGAGTGGCGGTAAGGGGTACAGACTTGCCCGGTTTGCAAGCTTGGAGGTGGATCGTCAGGGGTCCTTCTGATCCTGTGGCTGTCTCGGTATGAGTTTGTGCGTCTCCTTCATCAAGGTGCCTCTTCGACTTTTCGTGTAGGTAGGAGTCTGAGTAGTAGGATTCGACCCCTTTGAAGGGATCGATATCAGCAAATTTTGTCTTCACGAAGCCGTATTTGTCGACATATTTGAAGCACTGGTGTAGCGTGGAAGGTACGATCATGTAGTCATGTATCCATGGGTGCCCCAAAAGGATGTTGTAAGAAGTGTCTGCATCTATGACGTAGCAGGTGACTTCGGATTGGAGGTCGCCAATTTGACACTTCAGACGAATTTTCCCAATAGGGTAGCTCCTGCCCGAATTGAAACCACTGATAGCGGTGCTTGTAGGTGTCAGGCGATGCATTGGGATGCGAAAATGATGTAGCAGACCCTTCGGGATGATGCTTATGGAAGAGCCAGGATCTATGTGCATCCGATCCACCTTCACGTCGCCGATGTATCCCGTATAGTATAGCGGGCGATCATGTAGGTTGGTTTTGATGAGCATGTCCTACGGGGTGAAGACGATATTGGGTATTGCTCCCGTACAGGCACTGTCTTGGAGATCCACGGGTGAGTCCTCCCTGGTGAGGTTGGATTGAGCCAGATAGGCATCGGCATTTTGGAGTGCTTCGCTCAATGCAATACGAACGTCCTTGGAGAGCCTTAGGAGTTCGTACAGTGACAATTTGGCCGGTGTGTTAGCCAATTGTGCTAAGATGTCAAAGTTGTAGGGCCTCTCTAGCCCTTGGGCTGCGTCTTTTCGGAGAGATTTGTCGAAACGAGTCTCCTTCGGCCTAGGCTTGTCGGTCGTCGAAGGCTGAGCCGGTCCCAGAGCATCAGTTGTAGTGGGTTGATGATTTTCAGCTGGATTGTCAACCACGGGTTGGGATTACGCTCCGGACCGTATGACGACGGCTGTAGCTTCCTCGTTGTTTGTCGAGATTGTGTGGCAGGTCCTGACTTTTCCACTTTTCTTTTTGTCGATGGTAGATAGTGTGGGCTGAGTTACTTCTGACACCAAGTCTGGAGGGATCCACATGACCTCCCCTCGTGATGTGGTGAGGGGTACTAGATCGGCAGCCTGATTTCGGGGAGGTGGAAGATTGGTAATTTCCATTGTCGCTAGAGGGACGGGGATCACCCCGTCTTGAGTCTCCGTCGGAGGGAAGCTGCCGAATTGTACGGACACCATATTGGCTGTTACGGTTACCTCTTCGAAGTCGATGGCCAAAGCGTTCGAATCGATAAGGCTTTGGATGTACCACTTTAGTTGGTAACAGTCGTGTGTAGCGTGGTGTACATAACGGTAGTAATGGCAGAACTTTGGGTTCTCCAGATCAGTCGGCCGAGGCTCCCGTCTTGGTGGAGGAAGCTGAATTCTATCTCCTTGTATGAGCATGTCCAAGATAGGCTTGACGTGGCCGTCTTCGAAGGAGTAATCGATTTGTGGCCATTGTTTATCTGCAGGCTTCGGCTCAGGTTTTTGTGTTGTATCGGCCACCATAGCCTGCTTTCCCTTGATGTCCCGATTGTTGGAGGGGTTACCCCGTTATCGTTGTTGGGACGCTTGCCCTTGCTTTCTCCTTCCGAGATGTGCAATCCCAGTTGGCGAGCCTTCTTTAGTCATTCTTCTGCGCTTGTGGCGCTGATAATGAAGGCCTTCCAATCTTTGAATTGACTTTCGCCCATCCAGAGGCTGATTGTTGGAAGCAGTCTCTTTTGGCAAATCTCAATCAAAGAGGAATCTGGATTTCCGGAGGGAAGCTTCATGGCGGTCTGGCGGAACCGTTCGATGTAGTTTCTTGTCAACTCCTTCTCCCCTTGGACGACGTCCATGAGAGTGGACATAGTGACGTCCTGTCCTACTTCGTAGAATCGCTCCAAGAACAGGCGATTGAAACCGGTGAAGGAGTGGATGCAGTTGTCCGGCAGATTGCGGTACCAATCGAAGGCGACTCCTTCCAATGCCCCAATGAATAAGTGAGTGAGGATAGCATCATCATGGGGCAGATGGTCGGTGGTGACCTCGAAGTAAGTGATGTACCGACTTGCTGAGGTCTTGCCATCATATGGGTTGATATTGAACGGCTTATATTTTGGCGGAAATGGAACATCCCTCCATTCAGCAGGGTATGGTTGCCGTATCCTGAGATCTTGAGCATTTTCTCGGGCATGGAACATGGCTCGGAGCTCCTGGACCTCTCTCCTTACTTCTCGGGTCTCGTCTGTAGCGGTAGGGGCTGTTACTTCGGGAGGATTATTGCCCGGGTTTGGTGCCGCTGAGTTCGAATCCACATTGACCGCAGGGCCCGTGCTTGTTTGACCAGGCGTTCCTCCTTGTAGAGTTGGCAGGGCCGCTTTAATCTCGTCTACAGACTTGACCAAAGCAAGTAATATGGCTTCGAGATTGTCGATGTGCTGGCGATCATTGGAACCACCTTGATTGCTGTCCGTCATGAAAACCGTCCTTACATGAGGAGTGATGGAAGGAACGATGGAGGACGTGCCCTCCGAGTTGTACCCATGCACCGAAAAGTCATCGGGATAGGTGGGAATGTTTTCTTCGGGCTCGGACTCGGAGGGAACGGTATCCCCAGCTTCAGAGCTTGCTTCGTCTTGAGAGTTACGGATGTCCTCGGGGACATCAGCGTCTGTTGCACCTGATGGAAGAGTTGTTTGTCCGGGCTTGGCTCCTTGAAACATCGGATTGTTGCGGATGTTCGGAGGAGCGCTACCCCCAGTTCCCTCAACCCCTAGCAACGTGGATGATGAATTTCCCATCGCGGTAGATTTCGTCTTTGAACGGGTGTGTTGGAATACACCGGTAGAGGACAACCGTTTAGAAGACAGTTTCTTAGTTGTAGTGGTTGATATCTTGGGACTGGAGATACTTGTCTTTTTCCTCCTCCTTTCGGCGGGGACCTTCTGAGCGGAATTGCAGGAGACTACCGGAGGTGCCTCATCTTCTGAACTCGTATGTTGTAGTCTTTGGAAGACGGATGGCCGATCTTCCGTCATTGCTGCGTTGTTGCAACAGCAGTTGACGATGATTTGGGTGCAGCGATGTCCAAACGAGGATTCTTTGCATGCCGACACACCTCCTCTTTTCTTGCGTTTGTGGAGGATCGCCTCCCGCAAGTCAGAAGAACCACTCTGTCCGTTTGCCGCCGGGGGCTGGACTCGAGCGATTGTATACAACTTTCCATCCGAGGCCCATGTGATAGTCAACGGGACACCCCGATAGTCAGAGGTTGGGACAGCTGACTGGGCTTGATGAGCCCGGGCTGCCCTAGACTTCCTCCTTTTAGCACTTGCGGGTGCGTAATAGGAGGAGTCCAAGTTGAATGCCACAGAGTCTGGCTTATCATCCAGAGAACCATCAGGGTCAGGACCGTATGAGAGACGGTTGAAGACTGATCGAGAGAAGCGTGGAACGGACGCTATGCGGCTAGAGTTGGGTACCGTGCAGGCTGTCTGCATGCGGTTGTCTTCTGCTGTTGGATGAGTTATTTTTTAGCGGCTAGGAGTCACGACCGTGCAGGCTGGCCGCATACGGTTGGCATTTGTGGCCGCATGGGTTTTCTGCAAGCGATTGACTCCCGTAGCCGCATGTATTTCATCCATGTGATTGGCGACTGTAGCCGCATAAGCCATGCGACTGACAGATGTGACCGCATAATTTTTCTTCATGCGGCTAGCGGATGTGGCCGCATGAGCTTTTTCCATGCGGCTAGCACCCCTATGCGGCTCGGTTCGCGTAGAGTTCCTCTTTGCCCCTGCAAGTCCAGCATCATAGTATTTTCTTCTGCCGGACTTGGGGATAGCAGAGTTGTCTACGGTCTGAAGTGGGGCCACAGAAGAGTCCTTCTCGCCGTCTTGAGCAACAGAGGGTATCCCGTCGGGGGCTTGGGAAGGAGCAAATGATTTTGGTCTCCACTCTCTGCGAGCCTTTGTCGTGCGGGTGCGCTTCTGGACCGGGCCAGCGCTTCCTTCGGAGAGCATCTCTTCAAACGCCTGTTGGTCGAAGCGGACGACCATCTTTTGTTGCGTGGAGCCAAGTTTGGCTGCATCCGACTGCGTCACCAACTCCTCAGTCGTGGAGAAGTTTGTCCCCAGCAGAGTCGCCATCGTGTTTGCCATGAAATATAAAAGAACAGAACAATTATTGGAGGACCGGACTTTTACTTCACGTTATAAACTCGCTTGTACAAAGAAAGCCTAGGGACGAAAACCTAGGTATAGCAGTCTAAGTACAATTGTTTATTTTAGATTCTGGGGGGTGACGATAGAGGCTCGGGAAGGCGACGGCAGCCCTGCCTTACTCCTTGGACGATCGGTATGCAGCCTTGGCTCCTGTGAGAAGATGGTTGGCGTTGACGAAGAAATGCTCTTCTTGCTCTCCTCGTGTTGCTCTTCTGGCTTCTCTCTCTCTCTGTGTATTTTCTTTCTGATTATTAGGGGGAAGCTCTCTGTGTATGCCTCTCTGATAATGTATATCTCACAAGGGAATGGCACCTTGCTATTTATAATAGTGGGGGCATCATTAGGGTTTGGATGATTGCCCATTCTCGAAGTGGCGGTGGCCTGGTAAATGATCAATCTGGAACATTAATCTTGAGCATGAAGGATCTGGGCCACTAATGAGGGTAGCACTAAATATTTTGAATAATTAATGCTGATTGCTTTAAATCTTCATAATTGATTGTGTAGCTTGGATCTCCCACCACGTGTCCCATTGGTTTGATTATGAATGATATGACCTGATCCTATTAATTATGAGGATAAGGTCATTAGGATCTGGTAAATCTTCGCATCTCATAATCATCTTTGCTGCCAGCTGCCATTGAATCTCTGCCACGTGTCTTGATGATGGACTCTGCCAAAGCCGCATGACATCCATGAACCGCATGAGACAGCGTCTCGGCGAACCGCATAGGTATAGT
This sequence comes from Iris pallida, assembly GCA_029216955.1. Classification (NCBI taxonomy): domain Eukaryota; kingdom Viridiplantae; phylum Streptophyta; class Magnoliopsida; order Asparagales; family Iridaceae; genus Iris; species Iris pallida. Next base: position 3,979,661 of record JANAVB010027995.1, read on the forward strand.
TTTTGCGAGCCGCATGAGATGGTTCCTTGGTGAACCGCATAAGGGTAGTAACTGCGAGCCGCATGGGATGGCTTTTTGGTAAGCCGCAGGAAGACGATCTTTGCCAGCCGCATGAAGCTGTTCTTCACTGGAGCCGCATGGGAGTAGCCACGTGTCAATCTCGAATCACGTCAGAGATTTTCTCCTATTTCCCAAGAGTCTGTCATTATGGCAGGGCCATTATGATACTTTATGTCAGAGCCGTCAGCTGTCACATCATGACAGAGCATTAAATAGGCAGACTGCTCGATGGCCAGCTGTGTGAAGGGGTCTTCGTGGGTACACGTGGCCTTGAGCCGCATATCTCCGTGAGCCGCATGTACTTTTTAACCACATGCGGCTGGGGGACTCTTTGAACCGTAGGGCTGTCCCTATGTAAGCCGCATGGACTCTCCTGTCCGAGCCGCATGAGACTAAGAGTCTCTCTGAACCGCATGGGACTGCTCCTGTATGAGCCGCATGGGGTTCTCCTGTTCTGAGCCACATAGATTATCGTTCTGATATTTTTCATGCTTCTACATATACCTATTGGGAGATGGATTTCCAATAAAAAGTCAAATGGTTACGATCCGGACACAAAGCTCCTAGCAAATGGACTATTCTTCTAGTGCTCCTAGTCTCCAAGCTCCTAGGCTTCTTATGTAGTGTTCTACTTCCGATAGGCGACGGACTCCGTAACATGCTTGCGGCATCGATCAAATCGGTCGGGAACTTAGATGGCCATCTGACTCGATCGTTGAGCTTGGTAAATGATAACACCTTGCGGCATCGATCAAATCGATTTTGACGAATGTTACGAGAATCGATCCAATTAATGGAACGACTTCTGTTAGAATAAGTCCTAAATGCAGCAGGCTGCGTCTCGACGAGTGAGCTCTATATAAGAGTCCCTTCGACGGGACCGGACTGCGGTATGGTTTTCTTGGAGCTTTCGCCTCTTGGTTTTAATGAATGTATTTTTGCATCGTTTTCTGAATGCATTCTACGAATTTCAAAATGAAGGATTGAAGAAGAAATTCTGAATAAGTGTTGGTGCCATTACAGGAGCTCGCGTAATTGAAGCTTGAACGTTGCGAAGTGCCTCGACCCTCGGTACGATCAAATACTTGGTTGGTGGTTCAGCCCCTTCTTTTCTACTTTGTCCCGTAAACAAAATTCTTTTACCTCGAACTTATTCAAATCGACGATGCCAAGTTAAATGTATGCCAATCCACTAAGATCAAGAACTCGGGAAAAACGTATCGATTTAGAGTAATCTACTCTAAAAATGTAAGTTTCGCACCAAAATCGAAAAGTTTAAGGTTCTAGTAAAAAGATAGACTATTTTACGTACTGCAAAATAATATGAAACGTCGACTGTGGCTTATGATGCCTCGGGCAATTTGGTGCCTACGGGACGCTAAATCGTACGTACGACTATGAAGAAAATGAATCGTTGCATGAGTTAGGAGAAATGATAATGTCGTGCAATACTGTCCGCGCTATACAAATATGTTTGCATATATTAAACTGTTCACGCATTGGCATGGTCATGGACAGCTTGTGCAAAAGTTTGATTTTACTCGAATCGGTATCCGGGGCATCGGTATCGAATCGACCTAGGGGGAATGAATAATCGTGCTTCGATACTGATGTATTGCGGGACCGTCAGTCAGGCTTGCAACAGAGATTGAACGGGCCGAAATGTCGTTGAAATAGTTCTAAGTGGTGTGTAACACCAGTGACCGTACATATAAGATAGTAGCATGCTCATCTATTGTCTTATGCAGGTAGTAAATATTATCTCTGTTTTTATGCAGGGACGAGCACGGCCGTGGTAAGAATTGTGATAAATCGTTATGTTTCACTGTATGCTTTATTACTTCAAAGATGGCTATCGATATGAACTGAATTCATTTAGTTCTAAATAGAAAAAAACTCTAAAGTATGCCTACCTTAAAAATCAGAGTCGGTTTAGACGAGTGGGTTCGTCCTGTCCACTTAGCAAGTGTGCTAACCCCTTCCCCCAACTCGCCAGGTGCTGCGGGAGCTCTAAACTGAAGCTGAAGTTCGGAGAGGTGTTTTGAAGCTCTTCCTATTCAGAAAGTATTTTGAAGCCAATTGATCGAAAGCTTATGTATAAAAGGGCAAATGTATGGAACGACAAGTATTAATTCAGGCAGCTTGTCGAGTATTTTCTTTTGTTTCAATCAATGTAGCCGCAACGGCATCCAATATAATTACGACTTGCACTTCATTGCAAGCTATGAATAAAAAGCATATTTTGATCTTCCTAAACTGCATGTTAAATTTTGATGTGATTTGTGAAGTTTTAAATTGGTGTTTCAATATAATGATCAAAGGTAACATTCTTGCCTTGTACAAGTATAATTCCAGACTCGTACGACATCACGCCTTAGCGAGGACGATCGATTCGGCATAATACTAACGGGGACGAACGGTTTGTCGAATCGGGGCATGACAAATTGGTATCTGAGCTCAGTTATGCTTCCTCTGATTTTGAAAAATGTTTTATTTGGAATGTTGGTTACGATTACTCTATTGAATGCTTGTTGACATGCTACGTGAAATAAAAGTTCCATATAGGTAAGCTCGTAGATATTTTGTAAAAATACTAATAGATTTATTACTTTGTTTGTAGGAATGACAAAGAAAAATAAAAACAATTCCGGCACAGCAACCAACGATATGGATAGTTCGTCGAGTTCGAAGGGTGCTAGCCCTAGCGAGACTACGATGGAGAAATCTGCAGTTGATGGAGGTGCAGCAGCAACAGCTTCAGATGCAAATTAAAGCCTAATTTGGTGTGCAGCAGAAGTAAATGGACGACCTAACGCAAATCGTAAGCAAGATGGTGGGCAACACAAAAGCAACGGTCATGGCATCCGAAGAGAGGCAAGATGTTCAAGATGAAGTCGAGGAAGAAGTTTAACCGCAAATGATAAACTCTTCTTCCTTGTTCAAACCAACGGAGTTCCTCAAGATGAACCCACCTAAATTCAATGGCCGAACAGAGTCTGATGGGATAGTGGGATGGCTCGCGGAGTGTAACACCCCAGTCCCAAAATACGTAGGACCAGGAATACGAATATATGCCAGCAGCACTTCACTAATGGGTCGAGCTACACAACAAGCCCATTAGCGAAATACTTAAGCTGTAAATTATGATAACACCCAGAAATATGACACAGTCCACAGTTATATGCATCTAATCACATCCATAGAGTCTACAAAGAGGTCAAGAATAAATAAGGAAATGTCTCAAATATCCAGTAATAAAAGTAATAAAGTCTGTGCAGGTAAAACATCCCGAAACCACAGAGATAGAAACAAAGTACAAATCAACTACAAGTATGATAAAAAGAAAAAAAAATATAGCAAGACTAAATATGAAGGTAACATGATCACGAGAATTCCTCTGCCTCTATCTCGTCCTCCTGTGCCGGTACGCCTCCGATCTCAGCTCTCGAACCATAAACTTCCGAGTAGTCTTCAGCTTCGTCTAAGCCTGGGAAATAGCCAGGTCCTTGAGGGGACTAGCAAGGTGAATAATATACATGCCAAGGTACAAAAATGAAAATATGAACTAAGGTAATCTATAGTATCCGTCTATGTACTATGCAAATGAGGTACTTTCCTAGAACACCAGACCCCTTCCACTAAGGCTCACTAGCACCTCAGCAGGATATTATCCCCAGTACCTGTGTCGTGGCACCAAGAACAATCAATTCTCGATAGTGATAATCCCTTACTCTGCTATAAAGATAAAGATCACTAAACAATGGGCCACACGATAATAGGTCTGATAGTGTAGTCAAGTGCTCCCCAATTCCCATGTCTAGAATCTAATAATGTCAAGTCTGTATAGTCATCTCGAAAATAAAAGCAATATTGATAAAGAAATCTAGAATGCTAACACGAGGTCAATACCACGAATAGTCATGTAAATCTCGCATCATGAATGTGTCCGTGTCCTATGGTCAATCGTGTCAATGGACACATCAGTATGTACGTAATGCTTAATGTCAATACTCGATATCACAATCATGACATCGGCACCCATCTATAAACAGACACTAAGTATCAACATCCTACGTCATGCAATGCTAATAAAAAGAACAACAAAACAGAAAAGAATAATCTGTAACGAAGGCAAGGTATGCTTGCCTGTAACTGCTGTCTACGGGTGGTCCTGACCAACTCTGGTGTCCTTGTCGATCCTCCCAAGCTCACCTATAAGAATACACTATACTTAATATTCTATATCAACATAACATATATAAATTATATGAGTATCTATGCCTCTTAGTTGTCATAACGTTGTTACGACACTGCATCAATTATTAAGTACATAAGGTACCAAATCCTCTCGTAAATACTTTACAATTATAAAAAAATAATATATTTAAATTCTAAAATTCATCTATAAATATTTATATATTGCTATAATGATATTTTCAATAGGAAAACCCTTTCACAAGAGGTCTTATATCAATGCCACATATGACTTCCTCAATTCGACCCATTAATTTATTTCCGAAACAATGATAAAATAAAATTAATAAATCCTGTAAAAAATTCTAAAAATTAGTTAAAATAGTATTTATAATGTTAAACCTTTCACAACATAAATTTTAATATGGATTCATGGAGTTTTGACACTTTTGGACACAAGGAAAATAGAATTTTTCGTAGTTAGGTGACACGACAAATATCATAAATTTTTAAAAATAGTAAACGGATGAGAAACCTAACTTTCAGATCTGCGTCAGAAAGGTAATGACGGTTATATTATGAATAAAAATATAAAAAGGTTAGAAACTAACCTTAGATAGGCGAAAAGTGGCCCACAACAGAATTTATCAGTTCTGGATACCCTATCGTAGAATCGATGCCACGGGCAAACCGCTTGGAACTAGGGGATTTGGCAACCAGAGATTGGGTTAGACACACAATGTTAACTATCAGATTTGGTTTAAGGAGAAACGGATGAGAAAAAGTGGGTGAAACATCATCTACAAGTCGACTAACCTGTTGTGATGTTTCAGACTTCGATTCGGCAGAATTTCGGCCCAAGTAGCGCACCGTGCACCTCTCTAACAGCAGCAAAGTTACTCCAATAGTTGATAGGGTGGACGAGAACGTCGAAGGGGTCGCAAGAGTGGTGGTGGTTGGTGCAAAAATCAAGAAGAAATCATATTTTGTGAAGAAAGGAGGGTCGGCTAGGGTTTCGGGTTGGGAGGTTGGGGCCACGTGCAAGTAGAGGCTACGTGGGGTGTTGGTGGTTATGAAGAGAGAGAAAAATGTTTGGGTTGGGTTTGTATTTATATTATTAGGGCATGGGCTTTGGTTTGATCTAATTTGGATATGATTTGGTTCTCCAAATTATATTATTAGTAATAGGTTTCCTAATTTGGATAGTAGTTTGACCAAGTCAAAGATATAAGGGAATATTGTATATGGCTGCAATTTAATCCTTAAAATTCCCTTAAATATATGTATAATTAGTTTTGGTACTCCTAGTTAGGCTCTAACTAGTAGGGTTGACTAGGTTAGGGTCCGAGTAGCATTACTAGTCAAATTGGACCCGAAAATTAATTTAATGAGTCTCATGTGTCATTTGCAAATAAGTAGCACATGGGAACTCAATTGGATGGTACACCCTAGGCTTGTGCAAAATGGATCAAAACCAAATATTGGGTCATACGGTTTCGATCTATGTCAAGTTCCAAAATCAAATTGAAAGCTGGGCCTAGAATTACGATAAATGATCAAATGGTATAAGTTGACCCGAAATCATGTGAAGCCAAAAGAATGTTGGGAACAATTTTGAATGGGACATAATATATCAAACTGAAGGTGGATGAGTCTAGAATTCAATTATAGAATTGGATTCAAGAAAACAATATTTGTTGTGCTTCAAAAATCAAAGCTACGGTAAACTACTAACATAGCCATTATTGAGTTTAATATTTAAAATATCCATATAAAATAATTAAAGATAATTAAAAATAAAATCCAAAAATCGGGGGGCTTAAATGGAGATTGAGGACTTATTTAATCTGCTTAGCATTAAAGGGTCCCAGAGGGTAACATGTGCGGCGCTACAGCTACAACTGAGAGCATACGACTGGTGGGCAGCGAAGAAATAGAAAATCTATGAAGTCGATACCGACACCATGATTTCCTGTAAAATGTTCAAGAAAGCATTTCTTGGGCAGCACGTTCCTCGCGCTGTCCGTCATAAAAAAGAAGACGAGTTCATGATGTTATGATAGGGAAATATGACAGTTGATGATTATGACTCGAACTTTTCAAAACTCGTAAAGTTTGTCGGTGCCTTTCTGCCTAACAAGGAAGCCTGGTGCGAATGTTTTCAACAAGGCCGAAATGACGAACTACGAAGGGATGTCATGAATCAAAGGTGCCGAACCTACCGCGAATCCTACGATGCTGCTTCGATAGTGAGTGTATCTTTGGCCGTATGACGAAAAGAGCCGTGCATGTCGTTCGTAACAACTTCAACAAGCGTCCTAACGATGTCGGGGGATCGGGATTATCAAAACGTCCGAACACATTTGATAACAGGGGCCATGGCGGACAACACTGTAACATATGCGGTAGGCTTGGGCACCGGACGACCGATTGTGTTACAAGAACTTGCTACAAATGTGGCGAGATAGGCCATATAGCTACACATTGTCTGAAAAATGTTCCGAATCAACACAACCCACCAAAGAACATTCTGAATCAGTATAAAGAGCTTACACTACAAGGCGCAAATGCGGTGCTCGTGAACCCGCAGAATCAACACCATAGAGCGCAAGGCGGAGTCTATGCATTAATTCGGGACAAGGCATTTGCGTCTGATACTGTTGTAACAGGTATATTAATCTACAAAAATATACCTGCTCGGGTTCTATTCGATTCGGCTATGATGCATAGTTTCATATCTAAAAGAAAATAAAATAATTATGCAATCACTAGATATGAACATTAGCGTTAGCACTCCATCGGGAGTCGATATGCCTTCGAACTTTATTTGTAGGAATGACCACATTTACATCGGAGGAAGAAATCTATCCTTGGAAGCCGTCGTACTAGACATCAAAGAGTACGACATAATCCTGGACATGGATTGGTTGGGCGCTTATCATGCAATAATCAAGTGCGCAGAGAAGAGAGTTGTGTTTTGTCTTCATGGCGAGACAGAGTTCTCATATTCGTATGGTACGGTCTCGAAGACGGCCATGGTGGCATCGACAATTTCGGCGAGGCGTATGTTGCGTTCCGGCAGTATGGGATACTTGGCATCAATTCGAGATACACGGAAGGATAATACAAATACAGTGCAGGCTGATGTTGTGGTAGATTTTCTCGACGTTTTTCCTGACGAGATGCTCGGGATGCTGTCGAATCAAAAAATAGAATTCAGTATCGACACCTTTTCGAATACACGGCCGATATCAAAGGCGCCATATCGAATGTCTCCAGCAGAACTGAAGGAGCTGAAGGTACAATTATAAGAGTTGCTGGATCGTGGATTTATTTGCCCTCATGTCTCTTCGTGGGAAGCTCCCGTGCTGTTTGTGAAAAAGAAGAATAGATCAATGCGGCTATGCATAGATTATCGCAAACTCAATATGGCGACCGTACGGAACAAGTATCCATTGCCATGAATTGATGACTTATTTGACCAACTACAAGGCGTGTCAATATTTTTAAAAATCGATCTCCGTTCAGGCTACCATCAGTTGAAGATCAAGTCCGATGACGTATCGAAGTCTGCCTTCCGCACTCAATATGGTTATTATGAATTCCTAGTTATGTCGTTCGGTTTGACGAATGCCCCAGCCGCTTTCATGGATCTGATGAACCATGAACCAAGTCTTTCGACCCCAATCGATAAATTTGTAGTTATGTTTATGGACGATATCCTTATCTACTCGAAGAATCGAGAAGAGCACACAGAGCACTTGAAGACAGTATTACAGACTCTGTGTGAAAATAAATTATATACCAAATGGAGTAAATGCGAGTTCTGGATGAGTAGCGAGAAGTTCCTCGGACATGTAATCTCTGTCGAAGGTGTCACGGTGAACCCAAAGAAGATTGAAGCAGTAGTAGATTGGAAACGACCTACCTCGGCTAGTGACATTCGGAGTTTCTTGGACTTAGCAGGCTACTACAGAAGATTCGTGTGAAACTTTTCAAAACTAGCATCGCCTCTGACTCGCCTCACCCAGAAGGAAGTCGTATTTGAATGGAGTGACGACTATGAATCCAGCTACGGCTCATCTTAGCTCCAATCCTTGCACTTCCAGATGGTCCAGAAGGCTTTCAAATATTCAGCGATGCATTGGGAACTGGCCTTGGGTGCATACTCTTGCAGAAGGACAAAGTTATCATCTATGCTTCACGGCAGTTAAAGCAACATGAGAAAAACTATCTGACGCATGACCTAGAATTAGCGGCGATCGTGTTTGCATTAAAACTCTGGCGGTACTATCTCTATGATATGGCTTACAGAATCTTATATAGATCATAAAAGCCTCAAATACTTGTTTACAGAATGAGAACTCAACTTACGACAGCGACGTTGGCTCGAACTCATAAAAGATTATGAGCTAACGATCGAGTATACACGGGGCAAGGAAAATGTCATAGCCGATGCATTGAGCAGAATATTTATGGGATTACTAGCCCTAAATAATGAGATACGACGAGACCTTGAAGCGATGGGTATCGAACTCGGAATTGAGCATCGACATCTGCACCTAGCTCAGTTGAAGCTTGGGTCGAGCCTGCTTAGCAAGATAAAGACCGTCCAGAAAGACGATTCATTCCTGAAGAAGATGCATGAGCTGATTTCAATAGGAAGGGTGACTGACTTTACGGAAGACGGAGACGAGACAATGCGACTAAAGGAAAGGCTCTGTATTCCTGAAACTGCCGAACTCATAAAAGAAATTCTGACGGAGGCATATTATGTGAAGTACTCGTTACATCCTGGGAGCACCAAGATATACAAGGACTTGCGTACAAACTTTTGGTAGCACGACATAAAGAAAGACGTGGCTACTTTCATGTCACTGTGCTGGCATGTCAGCAAGTGAAGGCAGAACACCAAAGCCAGGCAGAGAGCTGCAGAATCTTGCCATTCTCGAGTAGAAGTGGAACAATATCTCGATGGATTTTATTATAGGATTTTCGAAGATGCAACGGGGGAATAATGCGATTTGGGTCATTGTTGATAGATTGACCAAGTCGGCTCACTTCATCACAATTAAAGTAGCATGGAACGTCGATCGGTTAGCACAAATCTATATCAGCGAGATTGTTCGACTGTACGGGGTACCGGCAAAGATAATTTTGGACAAAGACGGGCGATTCCTATCGCATTTCTGGACGAGCCTACAAGTGGCGATAGGGACCAAATTGAATTTTAGTACTTCATACCACCACCAAACAGATAGTAAGACGAAGAGAGTGAATCAAATCTTAGAGGATATGTTACGTCTGTGTGCAATCAATCTAAAGACTAGTTGGGATACGCATTTGTCACTTGCAGAGTTTGCGTATAACAAAAGTTATCTGTCGAGCATTCAGATGGCTCCATATGAAGCACTCTACGGAAGAAAGTGCCGGTCACCGATATGCTGGGATGAAGTCGGAGAGCGACAAGTGCTTGGATCGGAACTGGTGGAGCAGGTCGTCGAAAAGGTCTGCTTAATCCGAGATAAACTCTGTATCGTACAAAGTCGACAAAACAGCTACGCAGATCTTTATCGACGACTGCTAGAATTTTTAGTCGGGAACCATGTGTTTTTGAAAGTAACGCCCATGCGTGGCGTAATGCAGTTCGACGTTAAAGGCAAATTGAGCCCAAAATTTGTAGGCCCTGTCGAGATCATCGAATGAGTTACAACGGTTGCTTATCGGATCGCACTACCTCCTGCCTTGGCTGATGTACACGATATTTTCCACGTTTTACAACTTTAAAAATACATGCATGATCCAAGTGACGTGGTCAGCTTCGATCAGTTGGAGCTATGTACTGACTTGTCTTACTCGGAGGAGCCTATCCAAATTTTGGACCGTAAGGAAAAAGTATTACGAAATCAAGTGATGTCCTTGGTCTGCGTGCTTTGGCGGAACCATTCAGTTGAAGAGTCGACATGGGAAATAGAGGCGTAGATGAAGGAGAAGTACCCTTCGTTGTTTGCCTAATTTAAGGTCAAACCCTTGTTCTTAAGTTTCGGGACGAAACTTTTTCTTAGTGGTATATTATATAGTATTCCGCTGTCGATAGGTGATAAACTTCGTACTATGCTTGTGCCGAGTCAAATCAGTCGGGAACATAGATGGCTATCTGACTCGATCGCTGATCATGGTAAACGATAACACCTTGCAGCATCGATCAAATCAATTTGGACGAATGTTACGAGAATCGATCCAATTAATAGAACGACTTCTGTTAGAATAAGTCCTAAATGCAGCAGGCTGCGTCTCGACAAGTAATCTCTATATAAGTGTCCCTTCGACGGGACCGGACTGTTGTATGGTTTTATCGGAGCTTTCGCCGCTTGGTTTTGATGAATGTGCTTTTGCGTCATTTTCTGAATACGTTCTACGAATTTCGAAACGAAGGATTAAAGAAGAAATTCTGATTAAGTGTTGGTGCCATTACAGGAGCTCGCGTAATTGAAGCTTGAACGTTGTGAAGCGCCTCGACCCTCGGTAAGAGCAAATACTTGGTGGGTGGTTCGGCCCCTTCTTTTCTACTCAGTCCCGTAAATGAAATTCTTTTGCCTCGAACTTATTCAAATTGACGATGCCAAGTTAAATGCATGCCAATCCACTAAGATCAAGAACTCGGGAAAAACGTATCGATTTAGAGTAATCTACTCTGAAAATATAAGTTTCGTACCAAAACCAAAAAGTTTAAGGTTCTAGAAAAAAGATATACTATTTTACGTGCTGCAAAATAATATAAAACGTCGATTGTGGCTTATGATGCCTCGGGAAATTTGGTGCCTACGGGACGATAAATCGAAAGTACGGCTTTGGGGAAAATGAATCGTTGCATGAGTTGGGAGAAATGATAATGCCATTCAATACTCTCTGTGCTATACAAATATGTTTGTATATATTAAACTGTTCACGCATTGGCATGGTCATTGACAGCTTGTGCACAAGTTTGATTTTACTCGAATCAGTATCCAGGGCATCGGTATCGAATCGACTTAGGGGGAATGAATAATCGTGCTTCGACACTGATGCATTGTGGGACCGTCAGTCAGGCTTGCAACCTAGATTGAACGGGTCGAAATGCCGTTGAAATAGTTCCAAGTGGTGTGTAACACCAGTGACCGTACATATAAGATAGTAGCATGCTCATCTATTGTCTTATGTAGGTAGTAAATATTATCTCTGTTTTTATGCAGGGACGAGCAAGGCCGTAGTAAGAATTATGATAAATCGTTATGTTTCACTGTATGCTTTATTACTTCAAAGATGGATATCAATATGAACTGAATTCATTTAGTTCTAAATAGAAAGAAAACTCTAAAGCATGCCTACCTTAACAATCAGAGTCGGTTTAGACGAGTGGGTTCGTCCCGTCCACTTAGCAAGTGTGGTAGCCCCTCCCCCAACTCCCCAGGTGCTGTAGAAGCTCTAGACTGAAGCTGAAGTTTAGAGAGGCATTTTGAAGCTCTTCATGTTCAGAAAGTATTTTGAAGCCAATTCATCGAAGGCTTATGTATAAAAGGGCGAATGTATGGAACGCCAAGTATTAGTTCAGGCATCTTGTCGAGTATTTTCTTTTGTTTCAATCAATGTAGCCGCAACGACATCCAATGTAATTACGACTTGCACTTCGTTGCTAGCTATGAATGAAAAAAATATTTCTATCTTTCTAAACTGCATGTTAAATTCTGATGTGATTTATGAAGTTTCAAATTGGTATTTCAATATAATGATCAAACGTAACGTTCTTGCCTTGTACAAGTACAATTCCAGACTAATACGACATCACACCTTAGCGAGAACGATCGATTCGGCATAATACTAATGAGGACGAATGGTTTGTCGAATCGGGGCGTGACATCTTAAAGTGAAGATAATGAGAGGGAAGGATGAGAAATTGAGTGAAATTTGAGAGGAATTGGTGAAGGAATGGCTCAATTTGGGGAAGAACACCAAATTGAGGGAAATAGACACAATAGAGTGAATTGAATAAATGAGAGTGCCTTCCCTTGTGGCCGGCCAAGTAAGGCTAGGTTAACCCTATCCAAAAAGTCCAACATGCCCTCTAAATGTTGTCATGAGAGCTAATTAATGCATGGAAGGCTCTAAACGTATTTTGGTAAATATTCTAATCCCTATTTAATTAAACGACATGACTAAATGGGTCTAATTGGGCCTAGTCTAATGAGTTGATCCATGAGTCATGTCATGCTAATTGTTGGTCTCTAATGTAGTGTCTAGTCTATTCGGTTCACTAACACAAGTCTAACAATTAGGCTAGCCACTAACCATAATAACTAACACAATATAAATAATTAAATATACTCAAATTTAATAAATATGAAATGATAAAATTACCCCTTTTTGGAAAAGTGGTAATGACACATACTGTGGCCTTTGGAAGCTTAATAGATTACTGCCAAAAAGAGTAATAGACATGATCACAGACCGGGTGATCTCAATTCTACCCTCAAAATATAAATATTATGCCTGCCATCCCTCTATTCTCCGCTGTGTATAATCAACCAAGGTCTGACAATCCGTTTCCTACACATAGTTTAGAGTCAAAGGAATCCCTAAATACTTGACATGTAGTTCTCCTTGGGCTATATCCAGTGCAATCGTACGCTCCTCCTTGTTCTGACATATAGTGTTGAAGTATACCCGACTTTTGTCTTGATTCAGCTTCAGCCGGCAAGTCGTCCAAAATTCTCCAAATAAATAAACAGTAAATAAATAAAATACAAAAGTACTGAAACTTTGGCAAGGTACACTTGTATGTAACCTCTGTCTGTGTGTCTGTCTAACCAGCCCCAACGTCTTCATTACTCCCGCCAAGTTCACCTATAATAAATATACAATTATTATATCTAACGACTTACCATATAGGGACTTTCCATATATGAACTATATTTCTATACTCCAAATGGGGTCATAATGTTGATACTATACCATATAACGTATAAAAGTACCAAACTTATAAAAATATTATATAACTAATATAAAATAATAATTTAATTTCTGAAAAATAATTATAAATATTTTATATCACTACTAATATTATTTTATTAGAGAAAACTCAAGCACAATAGCCCTATGTTGATACTACATCATTAATTCCACGTTTGGCCTACTAATTGAGTCACAAAACAATAAATATTTAAAAATAGTTAATTTTTTAAAAATTATAGAAAATAGTTAAATAATGTTTTTATCATCAAACCTTACACAACAAATATTTTAGTAAAGGTACATGAAGTATCAAATCTTTTGGATACGAAGAACACATTATTTTTGGTGTTTCGGTGTTACAAAAAGTGTCAAGATTTTTAATAAATACTAAATGAAACCAAAATGCAGTAAATAGATATGCATTGAAAAGCTCTAGAAGTAGGTGAAAATAAATTCACAACAGATCCAGTCTGTTCTGGATACCCTATCGTAGAACGGACGCCTCGAAAAAACTGTTTGGAACTGTGTGGGTGGCCTATTGGACATGAAAATAGACACAAAGATCTTTCCATTAGTTCTAGTTCATGAGAATATGATGTCGGGAAGTACATGAAACCCTAGATACAAAATAGCATACCTACTGTGATGAATTCAGACTTGGTTTCCAAACTTCGGATGATTTCTAGGCTCCGAAATTCTTCGCAAAGTTGTCGTGGCTCCTCGGGGACTTACTAGAGTGAGAGCGAAAGATATTGGCTTCGTGTGAGAGGTGGTAGAGGGCTTGAAAAGGGGACCATAGGTTATTGGTGGTTGGGAGAAATAGGTGTGCTTGGAAATAGATTCTGGAGTAGCGCTCGAAAATTCGGGAAAGAGGGAGAGTTCTCACGATTTTTCGAAGAGAAAATATATAAAATTTTGTGGGTTTAAAGTTTGGGAAGGTTTAAGATTTGGTTTGGTAGAATTTGGAGGAGATTTGATAGTTTAAATCAAAGGTGTATCTCAAAGAGATTTGATTGGGTCCAAATTAGGAAAGTTGTTATAGAATTTGATTTAAATTAGATCTAATTAATGTGGCTGCATATTAATCTAAAAAAATCAATCTAAAGTAGGTTTAAGAGGTTAGGTCACCCTAGAATAAGCTCTACGAACCCTACTTGGACTAATTTTGGGTCGGTAGAATTTTTATGATCGATTTGAGTCCAATATGTCTATAGTTTCAACTTGGATGTCATTTTATAATAAATAGTACATGGAAACTCAATTGAGTGGCACACCATTGGCATGTGCGTAGTAGGCTTAAAATAGGTCAAAACTATATAGTGGGTCAAAAAGTTTGGATCGGGTTTCGGCCTCAAATCGGAATTGGAAAAAGTATGTCAAAATTACGACGAAGGGTATAATGGTCATTTTGAACCAAAAGTCGTGTAAGAAAAATATAGTGCAAGAAAACATGTTTGAATGGGAGATGATATATCAAAATGAAGGTGGACTCGTTTAAAACACGAATATGGAACTTGTTCGAGGAATTGGTCAATGTTGTGCTTCAAAAATCAAAGCTACGGCAAAGTACCTATAAACCATAATTAAAATAAAATATGGTTTAATATATAAAAATTATATAAAATAAATATAAAAAATTCCAAAAATTTAGGGTGCTTACAAGCATGACGCTTGGAGGGAGTCCATCGGAAGGAGGTAGGCTTGAAGAGATTATATGTACCAGCTAGAGCCCAGTATGGAATCCCAGCAAAGAAGGCCATGACGAACTATCAGTAGAAGTCCACCCAGTCACTAGCAGCAGCACTACCTAATTTCCATCACTGCGACAAGAAAGGTCATATTTCGAGGGATTGCAGACACAGATTAGGACTATTTTTACTCTATGGTTCAAATCAGCATATAGTATGGGATTGCCCAAAGAACCAAAGGGATGCACTGGGACCAGCATGGCAGCCACCATACTTCTGGCACCGAGAACACCACAGACAGGAGATGGAGGCATGCGACCAACAGTACCAGGAGGTTTCTAGCAGAGGCTACCTTTACCACCCTAGGCAGCAGTATTCCAGCAGGCCCAGCAGCAGCCGAGAGGACCAGCATGTTGGCGTGGTTAGGCCTTTGCCATGACCGTGAAGGAGGAACAGACTGCATGCGAGGTTATAGTAGGTACCATATTAGTAGCTTTACTACCTGTTATAGCATTGATTGACTCAGGTGCATCATATTTTTTCAGATCTGCTAGTTTCGTAGCCACCTATAAAATAGCGACCTCACCACTCCCTAAGGTCATGAAGGTTCTGACGGAAGGAGGTATCATCCCGGTTAGTGACACTTGTAGATCTTGTTTGGTAGTTATTTGTGGGAGAGAGATGCGGGCATAGTTCTTAATCTTTTCCATGCCCGTTTATGAAGTTGTACTTGGTATAGACTGGATGAGTCAGTACCATGTTACGTTAGATTGTCGGATTGGACGAGTTATCTTTAGACAACCTGGACATTTGGAGTTTGAGTTTCTTCATGGAGCTAGAGGGCATGGTACTACACCTATGCTTAAAGCATATATTGCTAATGGCGAGGTTGAGTATCCGAAGATCATAGCAGATTTTATGGATGTATTTTCTGATGACTTGCCAGGTTTACCACCTGATCAGGAAATAGAATTTACCATAGACTTGATTTTAAGGACGGAGCCTGTCACATCATTAGTATACAGATTAGCGCAGAAGGAGCTAGAAGAATTGAAGAAGCAAGTTGATGATCTGTTAGACAAGGGATTTATTAGAGCCAGTGTATCTCCATAGGAAGCGTCTATCTTATTTGTGCTGAAGAAGGACGGATCAGTTCATTTGTGCATTGATTACAGAACCCTTAATGCTGTAACAATCAAGAACAAGTATTCGTTGTCACGCATTGATGATTTGTTCGAGTAGTTGCATGGAGCTTGTATATTCTCAAAAATAGATCTTAGATCCGGTTATCATCAGATCAAGGTGACGAAGACAAACTGAAGACGGCTTTCAGGACCAAGTATGGTCATTATGAGTTCTTGGTTATGTCGTTCGGTTTAACCAACGCGCTAGCAATTTTTATAAGCTTGATAAATAAGGTGTTCTACCCATATTTGACTAAGTTTGTAGTAGTGTTTATTGATGACATTCTGGTGTGCTCCAAGAGTTGGGATGAGCATGAGGAGCATCTTCGCTTTATTTTGGAGACCTTGAGGTGGGAGAGATGATATGCCAAGCTTAGTAAGTATGAGTTTTGTCTTGATAGAGTTCCTTTCTTTGGACACATTATCTCGGGGGAAGGACTCTCAGTTGATCCGAAGAAGATAGCTACTATTGAGTCTTGGCCGACATCGACATCAATTATAGAAGTTAGGAGTTTTCTTGAACTTGACGGGTATTACCGGAGGTTCGTAGAAAAAATTTTGCAGATTGCAGAGCCGATGACACGGTTGACTCGCAAAGATCAGGAGTTTCAATGGACAGAAAATTGTCAAAAGGCTTTCGAGGAACTGAAGAAGAGGTTGACCTCAGCACCTATTTTGACACTTCCTTCTGGATCGGAAGGATTTGTTGTATATAGTGACGTGTCAGGTAGTGGACTTGGATGTGTATTGATGCAATACAGAAAATTCATAGCCTATGTATCGAGAAAATTGAGGGTACATGAGAATAATTATCCTATATATGATTTAGAGTTAGCAGCACTGATCTTTGTATTAAAGTTATGGAGACACTACTTGTATGGAAAACGTGTGGAGATATTTACTTATCACAAGAGCTTGAAGTATGACTTCACACAGAAGGAGCTAAATATGAGGCAAAGATGTTGGCTGGATTTGATGACAGACTATGATATAGAGTTACAGTACCATCCTGGTAAGGCGCGCATGGTAGCGAACATTTCGAACAGGAAGCCTACTGCATATTTTTTGACAGCGCAGCCTCAATTGTTGGAGGATCTTCAGAAGCTTGGAATAGAAGTTATTATGCCAAGACAACAAGGAGTATTTGCCAATCTTGAAGTACAGTCATCGCTTGTGGACAGGATCAAGGCAGCTTTGCCTACGGATGTAAGATTTCGAAGACTTCGAGAGACGACAGAGGCCGAAGAGCAGACAGGATTACAGATCCATGAAGATGGAACATTAAGGTGTGTGAATCGCTTGTATTTTCCTAATAGAGAGCTAAGGCAGGAGTTGATGAATTAGATGCACAGTTCTATTTATTCTATTCATTCCGATGGTACAAAAATATACCGGGACTTGAAATAGTACTACTGGTGGCATAGTATAAAGAGGGAGGTTGCATGCTTTCTAGCAAGATATTTGGTCTTTGTTGACCCAAACTAGATCATAGTCAACCTAATTTAGAGAATTAACAAAACGATATCTGATATGATCCAATACGACACATTAAGCTCAAGAACATATCTACGATCCAATACAACGTATCAAGTTCAAGACAGACGTCATCAACAAAGTTGTTATATTGCAAATATATTTGTTCTCAGTCTATATTTTTTAATTTATTGAGTCTAGGTAAATGTACATTGAGTCGCACTAAGTTATCTCAACCCCTAGATTTATTACTCCAAGCTCCACCATACAATCCTTGAGCCAAACCAAACCACTCTAGCCTATATAGAGCTTTTGGCCCAAGGTAGATAGAGTTCAGTCCGAACTCTGCCTAAGGCA
Organism: Iris pallida; assembly: GCA_029216955.1. Lineage (NCBI taxonomy): Eukaryota > Viridiplantae > Streptophyta > Magnoliopsida > Asparagales > Iridaceae > Iris > Iris pallida. The sequence continues at coordinate 3,997,605 of JANAVB010027995.1, forward strand.
GAACTCGGCCTTACTCTGCCTCCAGAAAATTAGCAACCTAATTTTTAGGAACACCTTTCTACGAGCTGTCCAACGTTCGAATTTTTGAATATTTGGGACAGAATTCTGGCCGAACTCTACCTCCCCTGACTAGTATATATAGGGATTGATTTCTTTCATTTCAAATTATCTCTCACTCTCAATCTTCTAAGCCTTATATATTCTAAACCTTACTCTTCCAATCTACTAGCCACAAAACTTCCTAAGCCCTAAGGTGCTCAGTGCGATTCAGCTAGAAGTTTCTGTACAAGAGTTGAAAAGAAGTCACATGGACAATTCCAAGTTTCTCCTCTGCAAAGTTGTAAGAAGTTGGCGTGTTCTTCTGAGTAAAGGTACGTGTGTACCCTATTTCACAAATAGTGGATTTTAATCCTAAGCAAGAGTTCTCAGGCCTGGACTAGTCCTCCACGAGGGAAACTAGTTTATATCGCTGTGTTTGTGTGTGCTCTTCTGAACTCTTTTAATTTTTGCATTATCACTCTGATTATTTATTCTCTTGGTAGTTGCTTTCGGGACTTAGCATATAGTTGATTTTTTAATTAGTTAGTATAGTCACAAACTCTATTTACCCCCTCTAGAGTTGCCTACATGTTACTTCAATTGGTATCAGAGCTCTGGTCTCTTGATAAAGGATTAACATCCTAAGAGCTGATCCATGGCAACCACACAACCCAGTTTCACCAACTATGGTGAAGGACAGTCCACTAATAGGCTACTCCTATTTGATCGAACCAACTATACCTACTGGAAGACACGAATAAGTTTTTATCTGAAATCTTTAGACTTTGGCTTATGGACCATAGTCACAGATGGTTATAAGAAGCCTGCTAGAATTGTTGTTGAGGGGAATCTCATAGAGAAATCCTACAACAAATACACTAATCACGAAAAGAAACAGGCTAGTCTAAATACTAGGGCTATTAATGCTCTCTTTTGTGCTATAGACAGGACTGAATTCAACAGGGTATATATGTGTTCCACTTCCTGCGAAGTATGGAAGCTTCTAGAAGTGACTCATGAAGGAACCACTCAAGTCAAGGAACCGAAAATCAGTCGGCTAACACATGAGTACGAAGTATTCAAGATGAAGCCCAATGAGACGATCAAACAAATGATCACTAGATTCCTCGACATCGTCAATCCTCTATCTTCCCTCGATAAGGACTACTCCAACCATGAGAAGATACGCAAGGTGCTAAGGGGACTAACGAAGAACTGAAACTCCAAAGTGTCACTACCACATTTCTAGTGTGAGGGTATTTTTGATATTTTGGGGTAATTTAAATTTATTAGAATTTATTTGAACTTTTGGGAATTTTTAGGAATTATTTTGGAATTGTTTGGACTAGGTTGACTTTGACTAGTCTTGACCCTTGTAGACTAACCTAGAAGCTAACCCTAGTTAGTATGGACTTAGTTAGGTTATGTGACTCTAGTCTAACCTAGCATGACTTAAGTTAGTGGTAATTAGTTCATTAGAAATTGAGTGAGGAGATTAGGAATTAAATGGATTGAGAAATGGCTTGTGATTTCACAAGTCATTTTGTGACTTAACCTAATAGGACTAGCCAACCTAGTGCAAACCCTAGCCTAGTCCATCATGGTCGGCCACCATTAGCTAACCTAGGGATTCCCCCCACTATATAATCTCTCCTAAAATCTAGGGCTAGCCTCTTCCATAGGAAATTATTTCAAGAGAAGAAAGAGGTGAGTCTCCATGTTTAAAAACCCATAGAAAATCTATTTTAGATCCTTTTTCTCCCAAACAAGTTGCATTGAATCCTAATATTACTGTTCTTGCTGCTATTTGAGTTTTATTTCAGTTTGAAGTTGTTTTGATTGGATTGGGATATCAAGAGAAGAGCTAGTGATTGGAGGTTTTCCTTGAAAGTTCAACAATAGGTAACTTTCTCATTTCTCCATGAAATTTTGTTCTGTCTTCATGATTAGGAAGCCCTAGCCCCTAAGTGTCTGTATTGGTTTCGTGTCAGGTTTCGTAAGTTTCGTGTCCATTTGGACACGTACCAGGGATAGTGTTTAGGTGTTTGTCGAAATGCCACTGAGGGCATTTCGAATTCTTTTGTGCAAAGTTTCTAAATAGGAAATTAAGTTTTATCATTTATTATTGATTTCTAATCTTCTGTGGTGATTATAGTATCGGTTTGTGTCGGATTCACGGCTTGGACATGCGCCGCACACCGCGCGCACACGCTTCAGGGATCCCCTGCTACTCGGGGTCTTTTTCTTCCTCTGTAGGACACGAGGACACGAACCACTTGACACGTGGCATGGGGCAATGACTGACATCCCGTGTGTCGAGTCTCAGACCCCCACGTGTCGTGTCGGACACGCACGAGCACGTGCATTGGTTTGTACTGAACTGGGTTCAATTATATTAGTTGTCACCCCCAGTTTTCACAAACAGGGGTATTTTGGTAATTTTCCACTTTAAAAATTATTTTGAAATTATTTATTTATTATTTGTATTATTTTGGGGTTATTTGAATCGGGTTCGAATTTCAATTCGTTTCGACTTGTTTTGACTTGTTTCGGGGACCCGGGGTATTTTGACCTTAGCGGGCCCACACACTAGCTAACCATGGCCCACATGTTAGATATTTTGGTTAGAGACTAGACCATTATTTTAGTTATTTATTAGTTAGAGATTAGTGGTTTCGGTTTGACTAAACTACCCCCGGTTTAACCATTTCTCATTTTTGGGCCATTAAATTAATTGGAGGGCAAACTTGTAATTAGGCAAATAGGACAAATTCCATTGTTTGGCCGGCCATAGGGGGGGGGGGATAAGGTGGAGAGAGAAACACTTTATCATTTCAAACATATCCACATTTTCTTCTTCTTCTCCAAAGGCTCCATTTTCTTTTGAAGCTCCATTGATTTCTAGCTCTCAAACCAAGGTGATTCTTTCTTCCAAACCTATTCTTTTCTCATGTAGATCATGTAGGAACCCCCCATGATGATTCTTAGGGTGTGTCCACCATTAGAAACTATTTTTGTGTCCTTTAGACATTTTTAGGAGTGTCCACTTGTAGGCTTGTGTCCTATTAGGAAAAGGCCCCCTTTTTGATCCATGAATGATGTTAAAATATTGCTATTGTGTGTTTTTCCATTTATTCTCAGATTTTACATGTTGTAGAGATGATTCATGAGAGTATCTTAATGTATCATATTATTTCTATGTGTTTTGGTGGATATATAGTTATATATATATCATTCTATATATATATATATATGTATATATATATGTATATATAAATGGTGATTAATTTATGTGATGTTGTGATGGTTTATATGGGTATTAGGTGGCTGTCCATTCAGTCCAGAATTCTGGAATTAGTGTTTTGGTGGTGTTTGAGCCATTTTATGGCACCATTTGGTGATATATATATAGGTATATGTATATATATTGATATATATATATTGGTATATATATATGGTTTTGGTGGTGATTATGGTGGTGTTTAGGAGGGGGGAGAGTGCTCCCAGATTTCGGCCAGGTTAGGGGTGCTCCCAGATTTTTTGTGTGAGTTTAGCCTATTAGTTTACATCTAACTAGCTATATATATATAGGTATTTGTATATGTATTGATATATATATAGAGGGGTTTATATATGGATGTATATATATATTTGTGGAGGGTGTTTGTGAGATGTTTTGTGAGGGGAGAGAACCCAATTTCAGTCCCCAAAAATCAGTCCCTTTTGACAGCCCAAATCAGTCCAACAATTAGTTGTGTGTGTGTGTGTAGTTGTGAGGAGTATTTGAGGGTTGTGTGAGTGTGTAAGGTAGCCTATAGGTTAGCCTAGTGTCTAAACCTATTAGGAGACTTGTAGAGAGGTCTATGTGAGGGTGAGGTGTTGTGGGTGAGTGTGGGTGAGTGTGGTAGATAGAAGGGTAAATTCATGGAGTAGAAATAGGAAGAAAGGGTAAATGCTAGTTTTGCGTAGAAGTGGAATATTGTGTTAGAAACCTAAGATAGTGTTAGAACTTGATCCCCGTGGTTGGTAATGATCAAATATGGTACTCTAAGACTAGTTTTGACGTCGGTTGACCGTTTTGACCAAAAGTCAACAAAAGTCAACCGAAGGTCAAACTTAGCCTTAAAGCGACCCGATTTGACCGAAACCAACCGAGACTTGACCAGTTGACTGAAAGTCAACAGTTGGTCAACATTAGACTTGTTTGACCTAGGGTTGACCATAGTTGACCATAGTTGACCATAGTTGACCATAGTTGACCAGGGTTGACCAGAGTTGACTTTTTGACCGAAGTCAACTGTAAGTCAACCGTTGATCCCGATTGACCTAGTTTGACTTGGAATGACTTCCAGTGATCTAGTATGACCTAGTATGATTCAGTTAGACCTAGATTGACCTAGTTTGACTTAGACTTGCATTCATGGCTTGTATTAGTTCCTTTTTCAGCATTTAGTCCTGTTTGACTTATAGTATCTTATCTTAGGTCTGTGATCGCTCTGAGCATCTGTTCACCCTATCAGCTCAGGACCACAGGCGAGTACATTCACTGATAGTTTTCATTGTCTTGATATCTACTATATCCGATTCAGTCGTAGTGTCTTACTTGATTCTCGACACGATAGTTCACGGACTAGTATTAACGGATTCTGGTCATGAGATGTCATTCCTGGATCTCTTGGGATATTGGTACTTGCTTAGTCTTGATTCTGGTACTTGTATTGACGCCGATTTCTGAAGAGGACTTGCTCCCCTCTTATGGAAATCCCGCATCGTGACGTGCCATGACCGGATCCATTTATACTATTCGGGGAAAAATGGGGGAATTATTGGGTGTATGTGATCAAATCCCATTGTAACTATCTTTTGCTAGCGTCACCCTCACTCCACGTAGGGTGTCGCAGATACCTCACTCCCGGTTATCCAGGTTGGGCGGCATGATTCTCCGTTGACGTTCACCGCGGATTGCCGTGCCAAGTGGATAACTTGGCCCTACTACCTATTAGCCGATCACATATCACTCTAATAATTCAAACCACTTTTATTTTATTTGTCATGTCTTACATTCCAGCTTCAGCTTTACTTACTGTACTTTCACTCTGATATGATTCATTCTCATATGCCTTACCTGCTTTCATACTGTACTTGATTATGGGACTAGGTTCTATTCGGAAGAAGGGTTACAACCCCGGTCCTTGTTTGGTTTAAGGGTTGTAACTCGGCTTTCGAATGGTTCCCAAGTCGCCTTTACTCTTTGTCTTGTATTTCATTATTACTGTTTCTTATAGTATTTCTCAATTCACATGGAACTGCTGTTGGTGTTTTGTACTTGCTCATTTTCCTGACAGGATACGTTGACAAAATTTTACAGATGACTTAGAGGATGACTGTCCTACTTATTACGGGGCAGAGACCGAGGAGCATGACTTAGATAGAGGCTTATTAGTAGAGCCTCTTGACTTTGCCCACCCTGAGTAGATTAGCTAGTAGGTTTGCCTGGCCTGCGAGCCAGCTGTTTACTTTTCAGTTGTAGTACTTATTTATTATTCTGAGACTTGGACTTGAGTTAGCTGTGTTTTTGAGATTACTCTCTGGACTCGTTTCCTGCTTATTTATATCATATCTTTCCATGCTTTTCTACCTTAGTTTGCTTATGTGATTGAGGCAGTATTGCCCTATTCCTCCGTTCGGAGTGTATATACTGCACAGGTACATTTATCTGTTTAGAAGTAGCATTTTACAGACCTTATATACAGCGTTCTACCGCCGATTCTGCGGCGTAGGCTGGACGTAACCGCTTCTCGTGCCCCTAATCAGGGTGCGGGTCGTGACACGTTTTAGTGGTGGCCCATGCAGGTCAATGTCGCAACTAGTGCGAACTCGTAATGGTGCTCGACTTAGAGTGCTAATTACGAACCTGCGATTAGGATATAGGATTAGGGTATGATAGGAGTTACTCAATCACATGTTAGGAGATTCTGATCTTTTGATTTCCATGACAAATTCTTTGCATTGAATTTAATTGTCCGTCTTTGATATTCCTATCATGTGCCATATTGATTCCTTGTTTTCAACCTATCCTCAGGATGACAGTTACACGATCTCAGGCAGCGGGCCCGAGCTCAGTTCCGGGGAGGCCAGATCAGGGAGGTCCTCCACCTCCGGCTACGGGACCGGCAGTAGAGGTGGCAGTTCCCGGAGGTCTTCCACCTCCAGCTGGGGGAGCAGCCCCATCAGTTCCTGCCCTTTCGGCGGGAGCAGCAGCAGCAGTACCAGCAGCGACGATCCCTGGAGGTCTTCCACCTTCAGCAGCGGGACCGTCTATGGTCATCCCGGACATTCTTCCACCGCCGCCCCAGCTACCGGCAGACACTCAGGGTATGATGGCCCTTCTGCAGCAGATGTTGCAGACGCAGAGAGTTCAAGCAGAGGCGCAGCAGCGCCAGACAGAGGTGCTGAGACAGACGATGGAGAACTCGCACCAGTTAGCCATGGCAGCAGTAGAGAGGAGTGCACCGACTACGGCTGAGGGAGCACCAGCACAGCAGCAGGGCCAGGGGAGGCCCGGTACCCATCTCGACTTCCGGAAGATGGGCCCGCGAGATTTCAGGGGTACCGAGGGTATCTTATATGCGGATGATTGGCTAGAGGACGTCCAGCGGTGTCTGGAGTTGGCTGAGGTTCCGAGAGCATTATGGGTGGCTTCTGCAGCGAGCCAGTTTTTCGATATTGCATTGACATGGTACCGCACGGATCCGCGTGCGTCGGTTCGAGGTATATCCTGGGAGGACTTCAGGAAACTCTTTAAGGAGAAGTTCTACCCGGATGTAGCCTTGACGGCTCTGGAGGGACAGTTTGTCAGCTTAGTGCAGGGGAGCTCGTCAGTGGACGAGTATGCAGCGGAGTTCTTCCGCCTGAGTAGGTTTGCACCCAGCCTGATTCAGGATGACGGGTGCAAGGCCCGAAAATTCAGGAGGGGTCTTATCCATGCAGTGCGCACTCGCACATCTGGGAGACGAGACGCGACGTTTGAGCAGATCCTGATGGAGGCTCAGATAGCTGAGGAGGACTTCGGCCTCAAGCCGAAGAGGAGCAGTGACGCTATGGGATCTAGTTCGAGTGCAGGGCCTGCGAAGCGCCCACAGTTCCAGCAGAGGCAGTACCAGCAGCATCAGCCTCAGTTGCAGATCCAGCAGGCACCGGCGCGTGCTCAGCAGCTTCAGGGTCAGGGTCAGGGCCGGAGGCCAGCTACCCAGTGCAGTTATTGCGGGAGGCCAGGGCACACTGTGGAGGTGTGCAGGAAGAGATTGGGCGCTTGTTTATACTGTGGGGCGCTCGATCACCAACTGAAGGACTGTAGTATTCGTGGAGGCAGGGGAGTTCAGGGCAGAGGACAGCCAGCTAGAGGACCGGCGGTTCAGCAGAGGGGTCTTCCACTCCAGACTCAGCAGCAGCGTTTCCAGCAGCATCAGAGGGGAGCCCCTGCGGGCAGAGTGTTTGCCCTGACGGCAGAGGAGGAGGCAGAGCCAGTTGGCGATGTAGTGGCAGGTCATGTTCTTCTCGATTCCTTCCCTGCCTTTACACTATTTGATTCCGGTGCCTCTCATAGTTTTGTGTCTGTCTCCTTTGCTCTGAGACACAATATTATTGCTGAACCCTTGAGTAGGACTTGCAAGATATTGACCGGGGGAGGCATCATCCTGGTCAGTAATATCTGCAAGGGACGGAGAGTTACTGTAGGAGGCCGAGTTTTGGGTGCGTGCTTGCTCGTAATGCCCCTTCCGAGGTACGATATGGTACTCGGAATGGATTGGTTGAGCGCGCACCATGCTACTATAGATTGTAGAGGTGGTAGGATTTTGTTTAGGCCGCCGGGTGAGCCAGAGATTGAGTTTTCCAGAGGAGCAGCTGAGCCGGTAGATGGGTTCTGCGGAGCTCTACTGGCGGGGCAGGCATTGCCGCATCCATTGATTGCTGATTTCATGGATGTTTTTCCCGAGGAGTTGCCTGGGATGCCGCCGGATAGGGACATTGAGTTCTCTATAGACCTTGTGCCAGGTGCTGAGCCCATTTCGCAGCACGTCTATAGGGTCAACAACAGCGAGTTGGCGGAGCTGAAGAAGCAGGTCGACGAGCTGCAGGACAAGGGATTCATTAGATCCAGTTCATCGCCTTGGGGAGCGCCAGTCTTGTTTGTACCGAAGAAGGATGGTACGATCCGTATGTGTATTGATTACAGGGCGCTCAACAACCTTACTATCAAGAATAAGTACCCATTGCCGAGGATCGACGACTTGTTCGATCAGTTGAGCGGTGCCAAGGTGTTTTCGAAGATAGATCTGAGATCCGGCTATCATCAGCTGAAGGTGAAGAAGGAAGACGTTCCGAAGACAGCTTTTCGGACTCGGTACGGCCAGTACGAGTTCACAGTGATGCCATTTGGGTTGACCAACGCCCCAGCTGTGTTCATGAACTTGATGAACAAGGTATTCCATCAGTACCTTGACAAGTTCGTGGTGGTCTTCATAGACGACATCCTGGTTTACTCGAAGACGCCAGAGGAGCACGAGGAGCATCTGAGGATTGTGCTCGAGACGTTGAGGAGGGAGCAGTTGTATGGGAAGTTGTCGAAGTGTGAGTTTTTCCTGGACCAAGTCGAGTTCCTGGGTCATGTTGTGACCGAGCACGGGATCTCAGTAGACCAGAAGAAGATTGCTGCAGTAGAGTCTTGGTCTACGCCCAGTACAGTTGCCGAGATTCGGAGCTTTCTGGGATTGGCGGGCTACTATCGGAAGTTCGTCCAGGATTTCTCGCGGATCGCGGAGCCGATGACTAGACTCACCAGGAAGGACGTAGAGTTCGTCTGGACTGAGGAGTGTCAGGCCGCCTTCGACGAGCTGAAGAAGAGGTTGACATCAGCTCCTATCTTGACATTGCCGTCTGGGACCGGTGGTTTCTCGATTTACAGCGACGCTTCTGGTCGGGGTTTGGGTTGTGTACTTCAGCAGCACGGGAAGGTAATTGCCTACGCATCTAGGCAGTTACGTCCTCATGAGAAGAACTACCCGACTCACGATTTGGAGTTAGCCGCTGTCATCTTTGCCTTGAAGCTATGGAAGCATTATCTGTACGGAGAGCGGGTTGAGATCTTTACTGACCACAAGAGCTTGAAGTACGTGTTCACTCAGAAGGAGCTGAACATGAGGCAGAGACGTTGGCTTGAGCTGATGAAAGACTTTGATATCGCCTTGCAGTACCATCCAGGGAAGGCCAACGTAGTCGCAGATGCCTTGAGCAGGTATCCAGTGGCTATGTACCTGACATCAGATCGTCATCTTTTGGCTGACCTGGATAGTTTGGGAATCGAGGTGATCATTCCAGGCATGGAGGTGCAGATGTGGGGTTTGCAGATTCAGTCTGAGCTGATGGACAGGATCAGGTCAGCGCAGTTTGAGGATGTTGCCCTGGGAAGCATCAGGGAGCAGGTGCAGATGGGTTTGCTTGAGGATTTCTCCATTGCCGAAGATGGGTCGCTGCGGCACGGTACTAGACTGTGCGTTCCGAGTGGAGAGCTTCGGGAGGAGGTTCTTCAGGAGGCTCATCGCTCTCAGTACTCTATGCATCCTGGTGCCAACAAGATGTACAGAGATCTGAGAGAGCACGTTTGGTGGTATGGCATGAAGCGCGAGGTATCTCAGTTCGTATCTCGCTGCTTGGTTTGTCAGCAGGTGAAGGCCGAGAGACAGAGGCCTGGGGGATTGCTTCAGCCACTACCCATTCCAGAGTGGAAGTGGGAGCACATCACCATGGACTTTGTGTCCGGACTTCCACGGTCTCCAGGAGGGAAAGACACGATTTGGGTCATAGTTGATAGATTGACCAAATCGGCCCACTTTTTGCCTTTTAAAGTGGGATTGTCTACGGAGAGGTTGGCAGAGCTGTATGTTCGTCAGATCGTGCGGTTGCATGGAGTCCCCGTGAGCATAGTTTCAGATCGTGATAGCCGTTTCACTTCCCACTTCTGGAGGAGTTTGCAGGCTAGCTTGGGCACCTCGCTCAAGTTCAGTACTGCTTATCACCCCCAGACAGACGGGCAGTCGGAGAGGACTATCCAGACCTTGGAGGATATGCTTCGCACGTGTGTGCTAGATCTCGGGGGTTCTTGGGAGGATCATCTTCACCTGGTAGAGTTTGCTTACAATAACAGCTACCAGGCCAGTATAGAGATGTCGCCATTCGAGGCTCTATACGGACGGAGATGCCGTACTCCTTTATCTTGGGACGATGTTGGCGAGAGGGTGCTGCTTGGACCAGAGATGGTGGTGGATGCAGCGGAGAAGGTCCGGCTGATTAGAGACAGACTTCGGGTGGCTCAGGATAGGCAGCGGCATTGGGCCGATAGCCACCGGAGACCGTTAGAGTTCGAGGTTAGTTTCAGTTCCTGTTTGTGCTTGTTTGTGTTTTGTCTGTCCTGTGTTCTGAGTTTGTTTTATGTCTAGGCTGGCGCTTTGGTGTTCCTGAAGATTTCTCCGACACGGGGCACGATTCGCTTTGGCGGGGGCGGGAAGCTTAGTCCGCGCTACATCGGACCTTTCACCATTCTTGAGAGGGTCGGTGCAGTGGCTTACCGGCTAGACTTGCCGCCTACGCTGGAGGGGGTACACAACGTGTTCCACGTGTCGCAGCTGAGACGGTACGTGGCGGATCCTAGCCATGTATTGGACCATTCAGCGATCGAGGTGGGGCCTACTCTTCACTATCCAGAGCAGCCGGTTGAGATTCTGGATCGTAGGGAGAAGGTGCTCCGGAACCAGGTTATCCCCTTGGTTCGCGTTGCATGGAGGCATCACTCTCCAGGCGAGTCTACCTGGGAGAGAGAGGACGACATGCGGGAGCGATTCCCTTATCTCTTCGAGCCCTGAGGTATAATTTTGTTTTCTGCTTGTGATTTCAGTGCATGTTTGTTTCAATTTTGAGGACAAAATTTTTTTTTAGGTGGATAGATTTGTCACCCCCAGTTTTCACAAACAGGGGTATTTTGGTAATTTTCCACTTTAAAAATTATTTTGAAATTATTTATTTATTATTTGTATTATTTTGGGGTTATTTGAATCGGGTTCGAATTTCAATTCGTTTCGACTTGTTTTGACTTGTTTCGGGGACCCGGGGTATTTTGACCTTAGCGGGCCCACACACTAGCTAACCATGGCCCACATGTTAGATATTTTGGTTAGAGACTAGACCATTATTTTAGTTATTTATTAGTTAGAGATTAGTGGTTTCGGTTTGACTAAACTACCCCCGGTTTAACCATTTCTCATTTTTGGGCCATTAAATTAATTGGAGGGCAAACTTGTAATTAGGCAAATAGGACAAATTCCATTGTTTGGCCGGCCATAGGGGGGGGGGATAAGGTGGAGAGAGAAACACTTTATCATTTCAAACATATCCACATTTTCTTCTTCTTCTCCAAAGGCTCCATTTTCTTTTGAAGCTCCATTGATTTCTAGCTCTCAAACCAAGGTGATTCTTTCTTCCAAACCTATTCTTTTCTCATGTAGATCATGTAGGAACCCCCCATGATGATTCTTAGGGTGTGTCCACCATTAGAAACTATTTTTGTGTCCTTTAGACATTTTTAGGAGTGTCCACTTGTAGGCTTGTGTCCTATTAGGAAAAGGCCCCCTTTTTGATCCATGAATGATGTTAAAATATTGCTATTGTGTGTTTTTCCATTTATTCTCAGATTTTACATGTTGTAGAGATGATTCATGAGAGTATCTTAATGTATCATATTATTTCTATGTGTTTTGGTGGATATATAGTTATATATATATCATTCTATATATATATATATATATGTATATATATATGTATATATAAATGGTGATTAATTTATGTGATGTTGTGATGGTTTATATGGGTATTAGGTGGCTGTCCATTCAGTCCAGAATTCTGGAATTAGTGTTTTGGTGGTGTTTGAGCCATTTTATGGCACCATTTGGTGATATATATAGGTATATGTATATATATTGATATATATATATATTGGTATATATATATGGTTTTGGTGGTGATTATGGTGGTGTTTAGGAGGGGGGAGAGTGCTCCCAGATTTCGGCCAGGTTAGGGGTGCTCCCAGATTTTTTGTGTGAGTTTAGCCTATTAGTTTACATCTAACTAGCTATATATATATAGGTATTTGTATATGTATTGATATATATATAGAGGGGTTTATATATGGATGTATATATATATTTGTGGAGGGTGTTTGTGAGATGTTTTGTGAGGGGAGAGAACCCAATTTCAGTCCCCAAAAATCAGTCCCTTTTGACAGCCCAAATCAGTCCAACAATTAGTTGTGTGTGTGTGTGTAGTTGTGAGGAGTATTTGAGGGTTGTGTGAGTGTGTAAGGTAGCCTATAGGTTAGCCTAGTGTCTAAACCTATTAGGAGACTTGTAGAGAGGTCTATGTGAGGGTGAGGTGTTGTGGGTGAGTGTGGGTGAGTGTGGTAGATAGAAGGGTAAATTCATGGAGTAGAAATAGGAAGAAAGGGTAAATGCTAGTTTTGCGTAGAAGTGGAATATTGTGTTAGAAACCTAAGATAGTGTTAGAACTTGATCCCCGTGGTTGGTAATGATCAAATATGGTACTCTAAGACTAGTTTTGACGTCGGTTGACCGTTTTGACCAAAAGTCAACAAAAGTCAACCGAAGGTCAAACTTAGCCTTAAAGCGACCCGATTTGACCGAAACCAACCGAGACTTGACCAGTTGACTGAAAGTCAACAGTTGGTCAACATTAGACTTGTTTGACCTAGGGTTGACCATAGTTGACCATAGTTGACCATAGTTGACCATAGTTGACCAGGGTTGACCAGAGTTGACTTTTTGACCGAAGTCAACTGTAAGTCAACCGTTGATCCCGATTGACCTAGTTTGACTTGGAATGACTTCCAGTGATCTAGTATGACCTAGTATGATTCAGTTAGACCTAGATTGACCTAGTTTGACTTAGACTTGCATTCATGGCTTGTATTAGTTCCTTTTTCAGCATTTAGTCCTGTTTGACTTATAGTATCTTATCTTAGGTCTGTGATCGCTCTGAGCATCTGTTCACCCTATCAGCTCAGGACCACAGGCGAGTACATTCACTGATAGTTTTCATTGTCTTGATATCTACTATATCCGATTCAGTCGTAGTGTCTTACTTGATTCTCGACACGATAGTTCACGGACTAGTATTAACGGATTCTGGTCATGAGATGTCATTCCTGGATCTCTTGGGATATTGGTACTTGCTTAGTCTTGATTCTGGTACTTGTATTGACGCCGATTTCTGAAGAGGACTTGCTCCCCTCTTATGGAAATCCCGCATCGTGACGTGCCATGACCGGATCCATTTATACTATTCGGGGAAAAATGGGGGAATTATTGGGTGTATGTGATCAAATCCCATTGTAACTATCTTTTGCTAGCGTCACCCTCACTCCACGTAGGGTGTCGCAGATACCTCACTCCCGGTTATCCAGGTTGGGCGGCATGATTCTCCGTTGACGTTCACCGCGGATTGCCGTGCCAAGTGGATAACTTGGCCCTACTACCTATTAGCCGATCACATATCACTCTAATAATTCAAACCACTTTTATTTTATTTGTCATGTCTTACATTCCAGCTTCAGCTTTACTTACTGTACTTTCACTCTGATATGATTCATTCTCATATGCCTTACCTGCTTTCATACTGTACTTGATTATGGGACTAGGTTCTATTCGGAAGAAGGGTTACAACCCCGGTCCTTGTTTGGTTTAAGGGTTGTAACTCGGCTTTCGAATGGTTCCCAAGTCGCCTTTACTCTTTGTCTTGTATTTCATTATTACTGTTTCTTATAGTATTTCTCAATTCACATGGAACTGCTGTTGGTGTTTTGTACTTGCTCATTTTCCTGACAGGATACGTTGACAAAATTTTACAGATGACTTAGAGGATGACTGTCCTACTTATTACGGGGCAGAGACCGAGGAGCATGACTTAGATAGAGGCTTATTAGTAGAGCCTCTTGACTTTGCCCACCCTGAGTAGATTAGCTAGTAGGTTTGCCTGGCCTGCGAGCCAGCTGTTTACTTTTCAGTTGTAGTACTTATTTATTATTCTGAGACTTGGACTTGAGTTAGCTGTGTTTTTGAGATTACTCTCTGGACTCGTTTCCTGCTTATTTATATCATATCTTTCCATGCTTTTCTACCTTAGTTTGCTTATGTGATTGAGGCAGTATTGCCCTATTCCTCCGTTCGGAGTGTATATACTGCACAGGTACATTTATCTGTTTAGAAGTAGCATTTTACAGACCTTATATACAGCGTTCTACCGCCGATTCTGCGGCGTAGGCTGGACGTAACCGCTTCTCGTGCCCCTAATCAGGGTGCGGGTCGTGACATTAGTGCCCTGATACGGCCCTATTACTATGGACACGACACCCTAGGACTCAGTACAGGTGCTTGGACACTTAACTGGACACTAGGTGTACCTACTGACACGAGCACGAGACACGAAGTGTCCTGTATCGTGTGCACGACACGAGTGCACGTGTGCACGAGACAGTGCACTGGACAGTGCACTGTTGTGTCTGTTTTGAGTTTTTCTTATTCTGGACACGTCGTGTCCACTTGGGTGGACACCATTGCATTGTGGGACGCATATATAATATATATTTTGGTTACCAACCATTAGTTTAGTAAATTAGGTCGAATTGGTTGGTTAAATTCATTTTCCCAGTTTTTCTTCCTGATACATGTTATGAACAAATTTTCCAGTTTGTATTCATGAACTTTGGCATCAAATTTGGACCCTTTAATGCTGTTAAATTGTTGTTTTAAGTTCCTGGAATTACTCTCCTATACTTGAACTACTTGTGTGTCAATTTCTGGGTTCATTGGTGAGCAAATGACTTCAAATTATAGCTTATAGTTCAGTTCTGAAATTTTGAACTATTGAAACTGATTTTTGTGTTTATCATGAGCTAAGGGTGATTCCAGTATTGTATCAACCTGGTAATGGTTTGGGCATTCACTGTTTCATTGATTTCCTTTCTTTTCGATTTAGCATATAGCTGAGATTCTTTGTTAACTAAGGATTCACATGAGTTGAACTGAGAATTGGTTCCAGGACTGAAACCTGAGATTATCACCTATCTAAATTGATGATTTGATTTCCTTTTTCTTCCTAATCCCTGGGTTTCAACTGTGGGACTGTTTGGTGACTGAAATGAATTGTTTCCCTTTCCTAATTTTTCTATGAACTGTTAAGGGCTCCTTTCCTCTGTTAACTGACTGCACCCTATTGTATTTGTATCACCCTTCATGGTAGCACACTCTATACACACACACAGGCTTATGTATGTAAACACACACACACACATGACTTCCCTCTCTCTTTGTATACAATGTATGTATATATTATCTATATGAATATAATATATGTATGTATAATGTAATGAATGTATGTATATATATTCTATGTTTTAGCTTAATGTTATATGGGTTATACTTTAGCCTAGGGTTATATAGGATGTATATATATATAATGTAAATGAGTAGTGTAGTGTATATGCACATATTGTGTATATACTAAGCTAGGCTTGATTAGACTAAGGTAGACTAGTTTGGCCTAGATTTACCTAGAATCATGTAGAATGCATAGTAGGACTTCATTTTACCATTTTGGACTTGTTGTGACTTGTGCTGTTCTGATTAGGAGCCAGACACCACTCCTCGGACAGTACTTTCATATTGGACACTCATATACCAGGCGAGTACATTCTCTGATCATTTTATATCCTGCTTAGAATTATTTCCTGCAGTAGATTACTTTACTTGTACTGTCACGTTGGTCACACGGATTGGTACTATACGGATCCCTTCTTGAGATGTTATCCATAGGGAGCATCGGGTACTACATGTTCTGTGCGTTTCACTTACATGACGTATCACAATGCTTTACAGGTTCTTTGATCACTTGTGACATATACCCTTATGATCACAGAGTCTCCTAGAATCTCTTATCCCATTTACTGGGTATCCTAGAATCTCCTAGAATCCCCATTCTTGGGACTACTATGTACCACCCTTCGGGGGCTTACCACCCTTCGGGGGCTATTACATAGAATCATAACATAACCTATTTGGATCCTTGTATACTGATTGGGGGTACGGGGGAGTAGAAGTAGACATGTGAATAATACCCAAGTAGTATCTTATCAGAATCTCTTCCATAGTGTCTTATCAGAATCTCCTGTGCCATTTACATGTCTATATTGTAATCTGACTCACTAGCCACATGTTAGTTCTCTATTTATAGTAGATATTTCTATTACAGCTTTTTCTCTCTGTTTACATACTGCACTTCTTTCAGTACTTGTATCTTACTTTACTGTATTATTATATCTTCTAACCTGCTATGAACTGTTGAGATGTACTGTACTCGCTCCTGTCCTGACTGGACCTGTTGAAAATATTACAGAGGACGAGGAGGAGGCCTGTCTGGACACTTTCTACGGGGCAGCCTTAGATGACACCTGCGAGCTGGACCCTCAGGAGGACCCAGCTCTAGCTGAGGAGATCACCCCTATTGTCTAGACTAGATTAGTTAGGCTTATCTTACTTTTGTAGTCTTGAGACATGTTTAGCTAGACTTTATTCTGAGCTCTGAGTTGTATATATTCTTTCATTCTGTATCTGAGACCATGTACTTCTGGATATTTACTGGGATTATCTTAGACTACTTTTCATCTATTTATTTTCTTGAGTTATATTTCATATCGTACTATCTCTTTCTTAGTTGTGATTGAGTTTATTACTGCTATGTCACCCCCATTCGGGGAGTATAAACTGTTCAGATATATATTGTTAGATGTATGTTGACCTAGGACAGCGTTATACCGCCGACACTGCAGCGTAGGCTGGACGTACCTGCGTCTCGTGCCCTTACTCTAGGGTACGGGTCGTGACACATTTTTAGTGGTGGCCCATACAGGTCTAGACTAGAAGTGTAGTGGTATTCGAATTAGAGTATCACTACAGCCTGCAGTAGGATATAGGATATTAATTTTAAGGTACTCAATCACTTTAGAAAAAATTCTTTTAATGCCATCTAAATCCTTATTGTCAGCTGATCCTTTGAATTTTTTAACTGTCCGCCTTTGTTATTTTGTTTCTTTCTCAGAAATTGATACTCTTGTTTGTCTATCTTCAGGATGGTAGAGACTAGATCGCAGCGTGTCATTCATGAGGATGCTATAGAGGGGACTGCTACCTCTCAGCCAGTACAGCGAGGCCAGGGGACTGCAGCTCCTGCCACCTCTGCTCGTATTGAGACCTCGACAGCAGCAGCAGGGGGTATGCATCCACTGACTCGGAGGCAGGACCCGGTCATCCCAGAGGATCCCTTCCAGTAGCCGCCTCCGAGATACGTGGACGCAGCGCAGATGTTCGCGTACTTCCAGCAGTTCATGGACCGGCAGCAGGCTCGACAGGACAGAGGCATGGAGTTGGCCATCACGACAGCCGCAGCTCGACCAGTGGTTCAGCAGCCGAGAACACCGGGGATCGAGCAGTTTCAGAAGATGAGCCCCAGAGACTTTCTGGGGACAGAGGGGATCCTATATGCCGATGAGTAGATCGAGCATATAGAGGAGATCTTCCGCTTGGCCAGGATACCAGTAGATCTTCAGATCAAGACCGCAGCTAGTCGAATGCGAGATCTTGCTCGCACCTGGTATCAGTCAGACCCCAGGGTGGAGGTACCTGGGCAGACTTGGGAGCAGTTCAAGGGCATCTTCAAGAAGAAGTTCTTCCCAGATTCAGCACTCAGAGCCTTGGAGTCGCAGTTCGAGAGCCTAGTCCAGGGGAGTCTCTCAGTGGAGGAGTACGCCGGGGAGTTCGGCCGCCTCGACAGGTTTGTGGAGGGCTTGAGCAAGTCGACGAAGGCCCAGAGGTTCCAGAAGGGTCTGGTCAAGGAGGTCAAGTCCTTGACCAAGGGCAACCGGGATGCCACGTTCGAGGAGATCTTGACGGGAGCCTTGTTGGCAGAAGATGATCTTGAGCTTAGGCTCAAGAGGAGGAGAGACCCAGTTGGGGGCAGCAGCAGCAGCAAAGGCCAGGCCAAGAGGTCCCACTTTCAGCATCAGCAGCTGAGGCAGTTTCAGCCGCAGCCGATTCAGCAAAGGCCAGTCCATCAGCAGCAGCAGCCGAGGCAGCACCAGCAGGGTCAGAGGCAGGGGGTTACTTGTGCCTACTGCAAGAAGCCTGGGCACGTCTTCAATAAGTGCCGGAAGAGGCTGGGCCAGTGTCTGGTGTGTGGTTCAGCAGACCACCAGATGAGGGAGTGTCGTATAGCACGAGCAGGCCCGGAAGGAGGAGTCAGAGCTCCAGCAGGCCAACAGAGGGGACCAGCCCTGCCGACACAGCAGCAGAGGTTCGTCCAGCACCAGTAGCAGGCCAGGGGAGGCCAACAGGGGCGAGCTTTCGCCATGGCAGCTGGAGATGCGGAGGTCATCCGAGAGCTGATTGCAGGTTCGATTCTTCTCGACTCCAGTCCAGTATTTGTATTATTCGATTCCGGTGCTTCGCATAGCTTCATATCAGTATCTTTTGCGATTAGACACGGTATCGTAGCTGAATCATTGCCTAGGACTTACAAGATCATGACCGGGGGTGGCATTATCCTCGTAAGTGATGTTTGTAAGGGTCGGAGAGTAGTTTTGTGAGGTCGTAAGTTGGAGGTGAGCCTGCTCGTAATGCCATTGCCGAACTATGATATAGTACTAGACATGGATTGGTTGAGCAGGCACCATGCCAGTATTGATTGCAGAGGGGGTAGAGTTCTCTTCAGAGCGCCGGGGGAGCCAGAGTTCGAGTACTCCAGACGTCAGGCAGAGCAGAGCAGCGGAGTCTTCTGTGGAGTCTCGGTCGAGGAGCCGACGATTCCACACCCCTTGATAGCAGATTATATGGATGTTTTCCCAGAGGAGTTGCCGAGGTTGCCACCAGACAGAGACATAGAGTTCTCGATAGACTTGGTTCCAGGAGCGGAACCCATCTCTCAGCATGTCTATCGGGTGAACAACAGCGAGCTGGTGGAGCTGAAGAAGCAAGTGGATGAGCTACAGGACAAGGACTTCATCCGCTTGAGTTCGTCGCCATGGGGTGCACCAGTGTTGTTCATGCCGAAGAAGGATGGGTCAGTACGCATGTGTATTGACTATAGGGCACTCAACAACCTCACGATCAAGAATAAATACCCACTGCCGCGGATCGACGATCTATTTGACCAGTTGAGCGGAGCTCGGGTATTTTCCAAGATTGATCTGAGGTCGGGATATCACCAGGTAAAGGTGAAGAGGGAGGATATTTCCAAGACCGCTTTCAGGACGCGGTACGGGCAGTTTGAGTTTTTGGTTATGCCGTTTGGGCTAACCAATGCACCAGCAGTGTTTATGAACCTTATGAACAAGGTGTTCCACCAGTATCTAGACCAGTTTGTGGTGGTGTTCATTGACGATATGTTGATATATTCCAAGACTGAGGAGGAGCATTTGAGGATCATGTCGGAGATTCTCAGGAAGGAGCAGCTTTACGGGAAGCTCTCCAAGTACGAGTTCTTCTTGGACCGGGTAGTCTTTGTGGGGCATGTGGTTACTGGAGATGGTATCTCAGTTGACCCCAGGAAGATTGTAGCAGTTGAGGCATGGGCAGCGCCGACTTCAGTTGCAGAGATCAGGAGTTTCCTGGGGCTGGCAGGATATTATCGGAGATTTGTGCAGGATTTCTCCCGGGTTGCAAAGCCATTGACTCGGCTGACCCGGAAGGATACTGAGTTCGTTTGGTCAGAGGAGTGTCAGGCAGCTTTTGATGAGTTAAAGAAGCGGCTTACGACAGCTCCGATTCTGACATTGCCTTCAGGATCAGGTGGTTTCACTATTTATAGTGATTCTTTAGGAAAGGGGCTGGGTTGCGTCTTGCAGCAGCATGGAAAGGTGATTGCCTATGCTTCCAGGCAATTATGTCCCCATGAGAAGAACTACCCTACCCACGACCTGGAGCTGGCAGCAGTGATATTTGCTCTGAAGCTGTAGAAGCATTATCTGTATCGTGAGAGGGTGAAGATCTTCACAGATCACAAGAGCTTAAAGTATGTGTTCACTCATAAGGAGTTGAACATGAGACAGCACAGATGGCTAGAGTTGATGAAGGATTTTGACATCCTACTTCAGTATCACCCAGGAAAGGCTAACGTGGATGCCGATGCCTTGAGTAGGTATCCGACAGCCATGTGTTTGACCATGGATCGGCATTTGCTTACCGACTTGGAGAGCCTTGGGATTGAGGTGATCGTGCCCGGAGTACAGATACAGTTATGGGGGATGCAGATTCAGTCAGACTTGGTGGAGAGGATCAAGTCGGCACAGTATGAGGACGTTGCTATGCGGTGTCTCCGAGAGCAGGTTCGAGCAGGATTGCTGGAGGGCGAGTTTTCTCTTGTAGAGGATGGTGCCTTGAGGTACGGTTCCAGGTTATGTGTGCCCAACGGAGATCTCAGGGAGCAGATTATGCAGGAGGCCCACAGATCTCAGTACTCTATACACCCGGGTGCCAACAAGATGTACCGAGATCTGAGGGAGCATGTTTGGTGGTCAGGGATGAAGCGGGAGGTGGCTCGCTTCGTGGCTAGGTGTTTGGTCTGTCAGCAGGTCAAGGCAGAGAGACAGAGGCTCGGTGGATTATTGCAGCCGCTGCCTATTCTCGAGTGGAAATGGGAGCATATCACGATGGACTTCATTTCAGGATTGCCGCGTACTCCAGAAAGAAAAGACGCGATTTGGGTCATCATTGACAGGTTGACCAAATCGGCCCACTTCTTGCCATTCAAGGTGGGTACGTCTACAGAGAGGCTGGCGGAGATGTATATGCGGCAGATAGTCAGGATTCACGGAGTTCCGGTCAGCATCGTCTCAGATCGGGATAGCCGTTTTACTTCCCATTTTTGGAGGAGTCTACAGACCAGCTTGGGCACTCAGCTCAAGTTTAGTACTGCATACCACCCCCAGACGGACGGACAGTCAGAGCGGACTATTCAGACACTTGAGGATATGCTGCAGACGTGCGTCCTGGACTTTGGAGGTTCCTGGGAGGATCATCTTCATTTGGTGGAGTTTACCTACAACAATAGTTTCCAGGCCAGCATTGAGATGTCACCTTTCGAGGCTCTGTACGGGCGTAGGTACCGTACACCCTTATCTTGGGATGATTTTGGTGAGCGAGCTTTACTGGGGCCAGAGATGGTTGTTGATGTAGCCGAGAAGCTGAAGCTCATCAGGGACAGACTTCGCATGGCGCAGGACAGACATCGGCACTGGGCTGATAGCCACCGGAGGCCATTGGAGTTTGAGGTACAGATTAGAGTAGGATTAGATTTAGGTTTATTTGTTTGTAATTTTGATCATGTTTGTTTATTATATTAATTGAGGCCTTGCTTGTGATTAGGTCGGAGACCAGGTTTTCTTGAGGATATCTCTGACTCGTGGTACGATACGTTTTGGTGGAGGCGGGAAGCTTAGCCCGCGCTTCATCGGCCCTTTCGTTATCAGCGGGAGAGTCGGTGACGTTGCATACAGGCTAGACTTGCCGCCTGTACTAGTGGGAGTCCACAACGTATTTCATGTATCACAGTTGAGACGGTACGTGGCTGACCCTAGTCATGTGCTCGATCATTCAGAGATAGAGGTTGGGCCTTCTCTTAGCTATCCAGAGCAGCCAGTGGAGATTCTGGATCGACGGAAGAAGGTTCTGAGGAACCAGGTGATACCGTTGGTACGTATCGCATGGAGGCATCATTCTCCAGGAGAGTCTACCTGGGAGCGGGAGGATGAGATGCGCGAGCGCTACCCTTATCTTTTTGGACTGTGAGGTATGCTTTCTATCCTTCTCATCAGTTGTATTTCGCCTTTCAATTTTGAGTACGAAATTCTTTTAAGGAGGGTAGATTTGTCACTACCACATTTCTAGTGTGAGGGTATTTTTGACATTTTGGGATAATTTAAATTTATTAGAATTTATTTGAATTTTTGGGAATTTTTAGGAATTATTTTGGAATTGTTTGGACTAGGTTGACTTTGACTAGTCTTGACCCTTGTAGACTAACCTAGAAGCTAACCCTAGTTAGTATGGACTTAGTTAGGTTATGTGACTCTAGTCTAACCTAGCATGACTTAAGTTAGTGGTAATTAGTTCATTAGAAATTGAGTGAGGAGATTAGGAATTAAATGGATTGAGAAATGGCTTGTGATTTCACAAGTCATTTTGTGACTTAACCTAATAGGACTAGCCAACCTAGTGCAAACCCTAGCCTAGTCCATCATGGCCGGCCACCATTAGCTAACCTAGGGATTCCCTCCACTATATAATCTCTCCTAAAATCTAGGGCTAGCCTCTTCCATAGGAAATTATTTCAAGAGAAGAAAGAGGTGAGTCTCCATGTTTAAAAACCCATAGAAAATCTATTTTAGATCCTTTTTCTCCCAAACAAGTTGTATTGAATCCTAATATTACTGTTCTTGCTGCTATTTGAGTTTTATTTCAGTTTGAAGTTGTTTTGATTGGATTGGGATATCAAGAGAAGAGCTAGTGATTGGAGGTTTTCCTTGAAAGTTCAACAATAGGTAACTTTCTCATTTCTCCATGAAATTTCGTTTTGTCTTCATGATTAGGAAGCCCTAGGGGTCCCATAAGTGTCTGTATTGGTGTCGTGTCAGGTTTCGTAAGTTTCGTGTCCATTTGGACACGTACCAGGGATAGTGCCTAGGTGTTTGTCGAAATGCCACTGAGGGCATTTCGAATTCTTTTGTGCAAAGTTTCTAAATAGGAAATTAAGTTTTATCATTTATTATTGATTTCTAATCTTCTGTGGTAATTATAGTGTCGGTTTGTGTTGGATTCACGGTTTTGAGTTTTCCTTATTCTGGACACGTCGTGTCCACTTGGGTGGACACCATTGCATTGTGGGACGCATATATAATATATATTTTGGTTACCAACCATTAGTTTAGTAAATTAGTTCGAATTGGTTGGTTAAATTCATTTTCCTAATTTTTCTTCCTGATACATGTTATGAACAGATTTTCCAGTTTGTATTCATGAACTTTGGCATCAAATTTGGACCCTTTAATGCTGTTAAATTGTTGTTTTAAGTTCCTGGAATTACTCTCCTATACTTGAACTACTTGTGTGTCAATTTCTGGGTTCATTGGTGAGCAAATAACTTCAAATTATAGCTTATAGTTCAGTTCTGAAATTTTGAACTATTGAAACTGATTTTTGTGTTTATCATGAGCTAAGGGTGATTCCAGTATTGTATCAACCTGGTAATGGTTTAGGCATTCACTGTTTCATTTATTTCTTTCTTTTTCGATTTAGCATATAGCTGAGATTCTTTGTTAACTAAGGATTCACATGAGTTGAACTGAGAATTGGTTCCAGGACTGAAACCTGAGATTATCACCTATCTAAATTGATGATTTGATTTCCTTTTTCTTTCTAATCCCTGGGTTTCAACTGTGGGACTGTTTGGTGACTGAAATGAATTGTTTCCCTTTCCTAATTTTTTTATGAACTGTTAAGGGCTTCTTTCCTCTGTTAACTGACTGCACCCTATTGTATTTGTATCACCCTTCATGGTAGCACACTCTATACACACACACAGGCTTATGTATGTAAACACACACACACACATGACTTCCCTCTCTCTTTGTATACAATATATGTATATATTATCTATATGAATATTATATATGTATGTATAATATAATGAATGTATGTATATATATTCTATGTTTTAGCTTAATGTTATATGGGTTATACTTTAGCCTAGGGTTATATAGGATGTATATATATAATGTAAATGAGTAGTGTAGTGTATATGCACATATTGTGTATATACTAAGCTAGGCTTGATTAGACTAAGGTAGACTAGTTTGGCCTAGATTGACCTAGAATCATGTAGAATGTATAGTAGGACTTTATTTTACCATTTTGGACTTGTTGTGACTTGTGCTGTTCTGATTAGGAGCCAGACACCACTCCTCGGACAGTACTTTCATATTGGACACTCAGATACCAGGCGAGTACATTCTCTGATCATTTTATATCCTGTTTAGAATTATTTCCTGCAGTAGATTACTTTACTTGTACTGTCACGTTGGTCACACAGATTGGTACTATACGGATCCCTTCTTGAGATGTTATCCTTAGGGAGCATCGGGTACTACATGTTCTATGTGTTTCACTTACATGACGTATCATAATGCTTCACAGGTTCTTTGATCACTTGTGACATATACCTTTATGATCACAGAGTCTCCTAGAATCTCTTATCCCATTTACTGGGTATCCTAGAATCTCCTAGAATCCCCATTCTTGGGACTACTATGTACCACCCTTCGGGGGCTTACCACCATTCGGGGGCTATTACATAGAATCATAACATAACCTATTTGGATCCTTGTGTACTGATTGGGGGTACGGGGGAGTAGAAGTAGACATGTGAATAATACCCAAGTAGTATCTTATCAGAATCTCTTCCATAGTGTCTTATCAGAATCTCCTGTGCCATTTACATGTCTATATTGTAATCTGACTCACTAGCCACATGTTAGTTCTCTATTTATAGTAGATATTTCTATTACAGCTTTTTCTCTCTGTTTACATACTGCATTTCTTTCAGTACTTGTATCTTACTTTACTGCATTATTATATCTTCTAACCTGCTATGAACTGTTGAGATGTACTGTACTCGCTCCTGTCCTGACTGGACCTGTTGAAAATATTACAGAGGACGAGGAGGAGGCCTGCCTGGACACTTTCTACGGGGCAGCCTTAGATGACACCTGCGAGCTGGACCCTCAGGAGGACCCAGCTCTAGCTGAGGAGATCACCCCTATTGTCTAGACTAGATTAGTTAGGCTTATCTTACTTTTGTAGTCTTGAGACATGTTTAGCTAGACTTTATTCTGAGCTCTGAGTTGTATATATTATTTCATTCTGTATCTGAGACCATGTACTTCTGGATATTTGCTGGGATTATCTTAGACTACTTTTTATCTATTTATTTCCTTGAGTTATATTTCATATCGTGCTATCTCTTTCTTAGTTGTGATTGAGTTTATTACTGCTATGTTACCCCCATTCGGGGAGTATAAACTGTTCAGATATATATTGTTAGATGTATGTTGACCTAGGATAGCGTTCTACTGCCGACACTGCGGCGTAGGCTGGACGTACCCGCGTCTCGTGCCCTTACTCTAGGACAGCGTTCGGACTTAGCCTTACAACGGCGACTCAAAGACATCACTCGGTCAAGGCGACCGCTCGCTCAGGTAGGGTAGTTTCGGTAAACTTGCCTCATTTTAGCCTTCACATAATAAATCGCATGTTTTTAACTTGCACAAGTAGTCTTGATAATAAAAGTGACGAATCCACAAAGCTAAAGGGAATAATCCCGTTGGATCGAATTGAGTTAGAATATGGAAAGGTCCAACGGTCGACTTAGAGTTGGTGCATGGCGTGCTTTGAAAATGACACTCGATCCTTCGTCCCGTGGCTTGGGAGAAGAAAAGTTGGTTGAGTAGGCGAAGTTATGAACGTAGCCTAAGTCATAGGCGTCACCCGCATGAATACTTCATAAAGCATGCACAATCCCATCGTCCAAGGCTTGGCATAGCCTTGGTTTGCCCATGAGTTAAGTTGCGTTGAACGGATTGTGACATAAGTCTAGGCACCCAAATGACTTGGTCGTTCGAAGTCGAATACGTGTACGGCACGTTCCCACCACGCAAGGCTTGACGCAGTCTTTGCTCGTCAAGTTGTTGCAAAGTTAAGTAAGGCAAGGACTATCAAATAGGCGTTCACGAGTTGAATAGTCCCACAATTCTAAGGTCCGTCGTATAAAGTATGATTCGGGCGGTAGTATTGCGTAGAACACGATTGGCTTAAGGCACGATGCACGGACTTAGCATTTTAACGCACGGGCTATGATTGATTCATTGAGTTTGAAAAAAGGGGAAAAAAGAAGTATGCTCGCGGCTATAGGTCGTAGTGGCAGTCTCAGAAGAAAGAAGTATGCTCGCGGCTATAGGTCGTCGAGGCGGTCTCAGAAGAAAGAAGTATGCTCGCGGCTATAGGTCGTCGAGGCGGTCTCAAAAGAAAGAAGTACGCTCGCGGCTATAGGTCGTCGAGGCGGTCTCAGAAGAAAGAAGTATTGAACTTGGCCCTGAAAGAAATGGTGACACTAGAGGTAGCATGACTGTGTGAGACGTCAGTTTGAGTCGAGTCTTGCATGGTCATGGACAACTTGTCGACAAGGTGGGTCATTTTCCTGTACGGCAACCCGGCAGCCACGGGACCGTTGCGGTCGCGATTGGAAACTAGTAATTAGCTGTGCTGGGCACGGGTTAGGCGGGGACTTGCAGCGGGGCTAGCTACTCGCGCTGAAAGGGCACCCGTCTAACAAAAGCTAGAGGAGTCCACGATGGCTCTGGAAGTCAGTGACCAAATCATATAGATGAGTCGGCATGGCGGCGATCTGCGTGTATGCCTTTAGATTGAGTCGAGTATTGAGTGCAGTTTATCAAGGAGTCGAGTTGAATGCGTGTGTATAGTTAGAATACAAAATGATGGGCCAAAGATTTGCCTACAACGAAGATACCGTGCTTCGGCACGAGATGTGGCATCGAGTCTTGAGTTGTCGGCATATAAGTTGCATAAGTTGGTTTGAGTTGTCTTAAGTTTAAGTCAGGAAATGCCGCAAGGCAAGTCGGTCGAGTGACATTTAGTCCACAAGTCCTGATTGGGTCAGTTGGTGATTAAAGTAGAAAGGGGCCGCGAGACGGCGATATGGTTTAGTCACCCTGAGTTGCGAGGCACGGCACGAAGGATTAGTAGCACGATCACATGGAAATAGAGCCTCATCGCGTAGTTGCGTCTCTGATTTGGGCCGTAAGGCAAACCCGACTTGATAGGTTAACGTTGTTGGCACGAGAAGGGTCTAGAGGTGAAGTATGAGTTAACGTTGTTGTTGCAAGCACGGGATGTTCTAGAGATACGAAATAGGCCAAGGCGTCGGTCCTAAAATAATCCTAAGGCAAGAGTAGAAAGACAATCATAAAGGGGTCTATGTTGCATAAAAGTTAATCAAACGTGTTGGTTTTATTTGGGTGGGCGAGGAGCTCATTCTACCAGTACAGTTGAGTACTAACACCCACATCGTTTCCATGTGCAGGCACAGGTAGAAGCTCGTGGCGTGGGGCTCGCTTGGATGCGTCAAGGTACGAAGCTCCTTGGCGATTCGAAGCGTGCGGCCGCATGGAGTCAAGACTTATACGGGACATAATGTATGGACGTCGCCTTCCAAAGTATCTGCTGGCTCAAGACATGTATTGAGAGAGAGCTGAGTGACTTGTAATGTAAGCTTGAGAGACTTGTAATCTTTGCCTTGTGCCCCATTGTAACCTTTGTTTCAATATCAATAAAAGAGTGTTGTGTTTTGCTTCAAATTCTGCTGGTATTATTCAATGTCTCTGCTTGGGACTTCTGTACGACGACCACGTCGCAGCCGCTGGAATCGGCCGTTATGTAACCTGCCTTGCACGAGAGCAATCTAGGCTCGTGCGGCATCACGCCTTAGCGAGGACGATCGCTCCTACGAGAGCGGGGCGTGACATAATGGTATCAGAGCACGACTTTACATCCTTGGACTATCGATTGAATTCTTTAACTTTATTGTTTCCGTAAACTCTGAATTGTTGCTTCCGCAAAGTTGATATCGTTGGTACGCTCTCTCAAATGTCCCACGGATGTCCATACAATAAGTCTAACTATTTTACAAAACATAGGAGAATAGTTTTTGACAAAACAAAAATATGGTTCGCGTAAGCACGGTTGGCTGAGTCGGGCTGGGCATATACACCAAGGATTGTGTCGACCTTAGCAAAGTCGAGTGCGGGATTCGTAATGTTTCGAGCAAGAATGAGTTAGACTTGATTGAATAAATGAGATGACTATCGATAGGGGTACCATCGAGCGACGATAACGTTGGTACGATATAGATGAGCGTGCTTAGAAATTGAGGAATGGTTCGAACGGAAAATTTAAAGAAGTCGATTTTGATTCGAATGATAAGTTGAGGATTTGTTGAATGACTTCATCCCTGAGTGGTGTATGCGATAGCCTCAAAGATGTCGATCGATCGATTGAGGATTGGGGTGTCGGTGAGTCTATCAGCAAGCATCGCGTTATACAAAGCCTTAGATTGAGTGTCGTAGAACAAGATGTAGGCTTGAAGATTTGGACGAGTTGGTTCGAACGACCTAGAAATTGACGCGTACGGAATGTGCACGGGATTGAGGATTGTGCGAGTATGAAATGCAAAAATTATTGAGTAGGTGGAACTGAATCGAAGAAAAGTTAAGGTGTGCGAATGGATGACTTGATTGAGGAAATCGATAAGGATCGTATAGAAAAAGTTAGCATGATAGAAAGATAGCGTGCATGAAAAGTGGAATTTTGAAGTTACGTAATGACTCTAAGGATTGGATTGAATGTTGCTCGATGTTTTGAGTTAGCAAAGGATTGATGTGAATTGAGGAAATACGTTGGTCGATGACTCAAGATAGATGGATGAACAATACACGAATTTAGGTATGAGGAATTTGATGTTGGAAATGATTCGAAGGATGATGATCGAACTTGAATTTGAATGTTGAGGAGATTATCCAGTCGGACGATAGCATCATTCGTACGACTCGAAATTTGGTTGCAAAGAAATATCGTCAGGTTACGCATATCGTCGATGGTATTGAGGCGTATCAAAGATCGATATGCGTTAACTCGGGGGTACTCTGACTCAGGGAACGACGATCGTGCAAGTGTTATTGTTCGGTTGGATGCTATACTTAGGATTTTGATTGAGATTGAATGTAGGAAAAATGATTGTGTCTTGATGGTTACGTGGATAACTACAGCGTCAACTTTCTTTTCTTGTGCGAGCACAACTCCAGCCTCGCACATGTGTTACGTCAGATTCGAGGTGATCGTTCAGCATGAGCGCTGACATGGTGATTCATGTCGCGGGAATGATCGAACTCGAAAAATCAGGATGCGGCAACTTTGATTATCTCGACTTGTCGGTTTGATGCGAAGGAAAATTGAGGATGTTAAGACTTGCGATTGATGAATGAAATAAACTTGAGGATTGAGTTGGTCCAATTCGCGCATCGGAAATGAATTAGTCTAGACTCGAACAAGAGTTACGTCCCGATGAGGATGATTATCCCACGGGAGCGTGCATGGTGATTCATGCCCACCGCGGATAATCTGACTCGCGTTAGATCGGAGCGCAACGTATTGTTAAGTCAGATGACCTTGTAATCAATTTTGTGAATTAGGATAAATGACTTAGGGAGTATGAAATGTGAATTATGGTTTAGAAATGAATCGTGTCGTAGCGAGTTTGACTTGAGAAGGATTAATAGGCGTATTATGTCGAACGTGTTCGAAGAAATAGACTATGCGAAATGGCTTGATGAACGAAGTGATATTGATATGTCAAGGAATTGGTTGAAACGTGAGTTGTCATAGGATGGCTTTGTTGAATGACTCGGACCCCGTGCGATAAATATTGGGATGTGTGTAGGCAATCTATGCTCGAAGTTTAGAAATCGGAGTGATGCGAGCTTGGGTAGAAAACCCTGTATTATTAATTTGGTTTGACCTTAGGATGGGATCAGTGTTGATATTGTTGTTTGGGAACTATGATTCCAATACTGACGGAAAGACATAGCCTAGCGGTTAGGCAGACGTCCGAGTACGAAGTGGTAGAATTTATGGAGGCACCACTCGCGAGTCTCGGTTGACATGCACGTATATCAGGGACGCCCGAATATATGCACGATCCGACTCGAGTGGTGATAGGGGATTCTCTATCACGAGGCTTGACTAAAATACATGTATTTTGGGGACGCCTGGAATATATGTACGATCTAACTAAGTGATACGTTGAATCAAGTAAGACTTGAGGAATGGAAAAGTGTCGAGGATTTTGAAATCGTATTGAAGGAAAGATTGATAGTAGCACGAGCATGGCTCGGATTTGAGAAATGCATAGGAGAAATGTGTGCGACAAACGTAGGATGTTGAAACAAGTGATAATCGATGAGTGTACTCAGTTAGTTTCGAGGACAAAACTTTTTCTGAGTGGTGTATGATGTAGCGCCCCGTCCCGCTCAGTCAATCGGAGGAATCGGAACGCCGACGGCGTTCGGACTTAGCCTTACAACGGCGACTCGAAGACATCACTCGGTCAAGGTAACCGCTTGCTCAGGTGGGGTAGTTTCGGTAATCTTGCCTCATCTTAGCCTTCACATAATAAATCACATGTTTTCAACTTACACAAGTAGGCTTGATAATAAAAGTGACGAATCCACATAGCTAAAGGAAATAATCCCAACGGGTCGAATTGAGTTAGAATATGGAAAGGTCCAACGGTCGGCTTAGAGTTGGTGCACGGCATGCTTTGAAAATGATACTCGATCCTTCGTCCCGTGGCTTGGGAGAAGGAAAGTTGGTTGAGTAGGCAAAGTTATGAACGTAGCCTAAGTCATAGGCGTCGTCCGCATGAATGGTTCATAAAGCATGCACGATCCTATCGTCCAAGGCTTAGCATAGCCTTGGTTTGCCCATGAGTTAAGTTGTGTTGAACGGATTATGACATAAGTCTAGGCACCCAAATGACTTGGTCGTTCGAAGTCGAATGCGTGCACGGCACGTTCCCACGATGCAAGGCTTGACGCAGTCTTTGCTCGTCAAGTTGTAGCAAAGTTAAGTAAGACAAGGACTGTCAAATAGGCGTTCATAAGTTGAATAGTCCCATAATCCCAAGGCCCGTCGTATAAAGTATAATTTGGGCGGTAGTGTTGCGTAGAACACGATTGGCTTAAGGCACGATGCACGGACTTGGCATTTTAAGGCAGGGGCTCCGATTAATTCATTGACTTTGGAAAAAGGGCAAGAAAGAAGTATGCTCGCGGCTATAGGTCGTCGAGGTGGTCTCAGAAGAAATAAGAATGCTCACGGCTATAGGTCATCGAGGCGGTCTCAGAAGAAAGAAGTATGCTCGCGGCTATAGGTCGTCGAGGCGGTCTCAGAAGAAAGAAGTATTGAACTTGGCCCTGAAAGAAATGGTGACACTAGAGGTAGCATGACTGTGTGAGACGTCAGTTTGAGTCGAGTCTTGCATGGCCATGGACAACTTGTCGACAAGGTGGGTCGTTTCCCTGTACGGCAACCCGGCGGCCACGGGACCGTTGCGGCCGCGATTGGAAACGAGTAATTAGCTGTGTTGGGCACGGGTTAGGCGGGGACTTGCAGTGGGGCTAGCTACTCGCGCTGAAAGGGCACCCGTCTAACAAAAGCTAGAGGAGTCCATGATAGCTCTGGGAGTCAGTGACCAAATCATATAGATGAGTCAGCATGGCGGCTATCCGCGTGTATGCCTTTGGATTGAGTCGAGTATTGAGTGCAGTATATCAAGGAGTCGAGTTGTATATGTGTTTACAGTTGGAATATAAAATATTGGGCCTAAGATTTGGCTACAACGAAGACACCGTGCTTCGACACGAGATGTGGCATCGAGTCTTGAGTTGTCGGCATATAAGTTGCATAAGTTGGTTTGAGTTGTCTTGAGTTTAAGTCAGAAAATGCCGCAAGGCAAGTCGGTCGAGTGACATTTAGTCCACAAGTCCTGATTGGGTCAGTTGGTGATTAAAGTAGAAAGGGGCCACGAGGCGGCGATATGGTTTAGTCACCCTGAGTTGCGAGGCACGGCACGAGGGATTCCTAACACGATCACATGGAAATGGAGCCTCATCGCGTGGTTGCGTCTCTGATTTGGGCCGTAAGGCAAACACGACTTGATAGGTTAACGTTGTTGGCACGTGAAGGGTCTAGAGGTGAAGTATGAGTTAATGTTGTTGTTGCAAGCACGGGATATTCTAGAGACACGAAATAAGCCAAGGCGTCGGTCCTAAAATAATCCTAAGGCAAGAGTAGAAAGACAATCATAAAGGGGACTATGTTGCACAAAAGTAAATCAAACATGTTGGTTTTGTATGGGTGGGCGAGGAGCTCATTCCACCAGTACAGTTGTGTAGTGACACCTATATAATTTCTATGTGCAGGCACAGGTAGAAGCTCGTGGCGCGGGGCTCGCTTGGATGCGTCAAGGCACGGAGTTCCTTGGCAATTCGAAGCGTGCGGCGGCATAGAGTCAAGACTTACATGGGACATAATGTATGGACGTCGCCTTCCAAAGCATCCGCTGGCTCAATACATGTATTGAGAGAGAGCTGAGTGACTTGTAATGTGAGCTTGAGTGAGCTTGAGAGACTTGTAATCTTGGCCTTGTGCCCTATTGTAACCTTTGTTTCAATATCAATAAAAGAGTGTTGTGTTTTGCTACAAATTCTGCTGCTATTACTCAATGTCTCTGCTTAGGACTTCTGTGCGACGATCCCGTCGTAGTTGCTGGAATCGGCCATTATGGAACCTATCTTGTACGAGCGCATTCTAGGCTCGTGCGGCATCACGCCTTAGCGAGGACGATCGCTCCTACGGGAGCGGGGCATGACACTACTATAACTAAATTAGAACCTGATGAAATTGGCAAACCAGTCGATCAACGTAAGTATCGAGGTATGATTGGTAGTCTACTCTATTTAACTGCTAGTCGTCCCGATATCATGTTTAGTGTTTGCCTATGTACTCTTTATCAAACCAACTCTAAGGAATCACACATTATCGCAGTTAAGCGTATCTTGTGATACCTTAAAGGCACTATTACGGTGGGCTTGTGGTATCCCAAAACCATATCCTTTGACTTGATCGGTTATTCGGATGCCGATTTTGCTAGATGCAAAGTCGACCGTAAAAGTACCAGCAGCACGTGTCATTTATTAGGCAAAGCTTTAGTCTCTTAGTTTAGCAAGAAGCAAAACTCTGTCGTACTATCTACAACAGAAGCTGAATACATAGCTGCGGGATGTTGTTGTGCTCAGATTTTGTAGATGAAGTAAACCCTAGCAGACTTTAATTTATCTTGTAAGAATATACCTATATTTAGTGATAATAGTAGTGCTATTAACTTAACAAAGAACCCAATATGTCACTCACGCACTAAGTATATAGAAATTTGACACCACTTTATAAGAGATCATCAATTGCAAGGCACTATTAATCTAGAATTTGTTGACACTAATCATCAGCTAGCAGAATTTTTTATTAAACCACTTGCCGAAGAGCGTTTCAACTTTTTTCATCGAGAATTAGAAATCTTGGATGAAAATGTCATACAATAAGTCTTACCTGTGTAAATACTTGTTAAATCAAAGTCGTACGTGTTGCATTGTTTTAGGTACAAGCTGAAAGGGCCCTTTTGACAACAAGGCATAAAATCCTAAGCGACACAGTGTCTAGTGTCTTCGGACTACCACTAGCTGGGATCCGGCCCCTACAACTAACCTGAGGCGATTCACATATACTGATCAATGATTCACAAAGTTTATCGCATGTTCCACTTATTTTATGGCTAATAAAATCTATTATTCTAGACCATTTTCTCTCTTTTTGTGACCATTCCTGAACTGCTTGGAGTTCTGGACACAACAGAACCGAACTCGGGCCGATTTTTGCCTATGACAAAACTCGGACCAAACTCTGTCTAGTGAGTTCCAGAACTCTCAGCCCCTCCTGGCCGTCCGATCTGTCTTGATCAAAATAAGTTATCTCTATAAGCAGCCGGCCCTACATGTTTCTTACCCGAAAATTATACTCCTTCTTCATCTTCCACCTGTCTCCAAACCCTAACCCTAGTTCTCTCCAATTTTGTTCTAGTTACTCTCCAAACTCAAGAATCAAAGCTTTTGGGTGATTCTCTTCCATCATCAGCACTTATTTTTAAGGTATATCTCGTGTAGTTCTTCATCTCTATTTCATTATCTTCTTTTCAATGGCACCTAGACTTTTCAACAGAGGAAAGAAGATTAGGAGTGAAGCTTCATCATCCAATCCTCCTTCTCCTCCTCCTAATGTTAATCCCCCTCACCCATTATTCAATCCAACTCCTCCTCCCAATGTCGACAGTTACAATGAGCAAATTTTTGTTTCGTTAGAAGCCTCTAACGAGTGGTATTCCAATTTTTGCTCACGTAGTGTAGTGCCGGGACAGTCCATCAATTTCACCGTATTTTCTGAATTTGATCCTAATTTTAAGGATCTTTGTCTTGATGAACTTGTGGTTACCTCTTCAAGAATTTATTTCAATGTAATTCAAGTGTTCTATTGCAATCTTACATATGATGACCGTAAGATTTATTCTAGGGTAGCCGGTATCAACATTAAGTTCGATGACTTTGACTTGGCAGATTGCTTACAACTCCATGAACCCAATTCTTGGGAACGTCTTGTTGATGCTCGTGAATTCAAATTTGTTGGCGATATCGTCCTAGAAGGCTTCAAGGACATAATGTATGCACCAAATACTCTCCCTCATAAAATTTGTGCCAAATAACTCAACAATCACTTTTATGAACTTCCTCGCATCATATTCTCGACCATCTTGCCCAAATCCGGATCTACTGATGAAGTCACTTATCTTGAGATTACGTCACTATTCTATCTACACTTCACCATCCCTTTTAATTTTCTACGCACGATGATGGACCGGATGATTCGTGCAAGGAAGAAGCCCAAAGCACTTGTCTATGCTATGTACCTTCCTATGATCTTTTCTGCCTTTAATATTCCTTTAGACGAGTGTTTGTTTCTAGCAGCTCCGTCATATCTCTCTAAGGCTCGTAGGACTGTACCTGCCCATGTTTTTCATGCTTCTGTTGAGGAAGAGTCTTCTGACTCTGATGCCCCTCGACCTAAGCCACCTGCCACCCTCGACTCCATTAGAGATATGTTGCACGACCACTTCTGGTTGGAAGACGATCGCTATACTCAGCTGGACTATTGGACCACTCTTCAGATGATCGCCATCTACAACACTCTTCATGACATCCAGTACAACATGGCTCGGCATCCTAATATGTTGTTTCCTACGGGTCGGGACCCTTCTCGTTAAGGCTCTCGGATTAATGACCCTTGGGCCATGCGGTATCTGGACCCTAATGTTGCTTTTGTCGATCATCGTCGCTCTGCCGACAAGCCATCGGACTCTGCCGGTCCATCCTATCCTTCATCTCCATGATGGCTGTTGTTGACTACTTGATGATGATGCTGATGCATCTTAGTTATGATTTTACTTTGTACTTTCATTTTATGCACTCTAGTTATATTTCTGCTGTTTTTCTTATTTCATTTGATATGTATGACTGCAAGTTTCTTTCTACTGGATTATCAAAACTGGTAGCGTTCTTTATTAAACGTTTAGTTTTGGTTAAAGTTGTGTGCTTGCTCTCTTCACTTTGTCTATCGTTTCTCTCTTTACGGGGGAGCTGTGCTTTATTTTGCTAAGTGACAAAGGGAAAGAATAATAGATATTTGATGTATATGATGTGATATTATATATGAATTATGTTGTGCTTGGATAAGAACTTTGTACCAGGACGGAAACGGACATATCTATTTGCGGGGGAGCCACTTCATACGTACAAATTATTTTATCTCCTTCAACATGTGTCCAGGTATGAATATTGAGACATATAAATATTATTTTGTCAATTATCAAAATAGGAGAGATTGTTGACCCAAACTGGATCACAGTCAACCTAATTTAGAGAATTAACAAAATGATATCTAATATCATCTAATACGACACATCAAGCGCAAGAACATCATCTACGATGCAATACAACGTATCAAGTTCAAGACATACGTCGTCAACAAAGTTGTTACATTGAAAATGGATTTTTTTTTTCAGTCTATAAATTTTTAATTTATTTAGTCTAGGTAAATGTACGTTGAGTCGCACTGAGTCATCTCAACCCCTAGACTTATTACTCCAAGCTCCACTATACAATCCCTGAACCAAACCAAACCACTCTAGCCTATATAGAGCTTCTGGCCTAGGGTAGACAGAGTTCGGGCCGAACTTTGCCTAAGGCAGAACTCGGGCCGAACTCTGCCTCGTGAAAATTAGCAACCTAATTTTTAGGAACACCTTGCTACGAGCTGTCCAACGTTTAAAGTTTTAAATATTTGGGACAGAATTCTGGCCAAACTCTGCCTCCCCTGACTAGTATATATAGGGCTTGATTTCTCTTATTTTAAATCGTCTCTCACTCTCAATCTTCTAAGCTTTATACATTCTAAGCCTTACTCTTCCAATCTACTAGCCACAAAACTTCCTAAGCCCCAAGGTGCTCAGTGCGTTTCAGCTAGAAGTTTCTGTGCAAGAGTTGAAAAGAAGTCACTTGGATAATTCCAAGTTTTGCCTTGAGTTGTAAGAAGTTGGCGTGCTCTTCTGAGTAAAGGCACGTGTGTACCCTATTTCATAAATAGTGGATTTCAATCCTAAGCAAGAGTTCTCAGGCCTGGAATAGTCCTCCACGAGGGAACTAGTTTATATCGCTGTGTTTGCGTGTGCTCTTCTGAACAAGATTCCACAGCAGTATATTCGACCTCGGAAGTCGAGAAAGGCAGGCAAATAAAAATGATAACCATCGCAGGCTCTTTTAATTTCCGTATTATCACTCTAATTATTCATTCTCTTGGTAGTTGCTTTCGGGACTTAGCATACAGTTGATTTTTTAATTGGTTATTATAGTCACAAACTCTATTCACCTCCCTCTAGAGTTGCCTATATGTTACTTCAGTCTTAGCATGAAAATGTAGAGCATTAGAGGATCACAGGTATGTTACAACTGCTTTCCATCCTAGAATAGAAGTGGGAGCATATTACTATGGACTTCGTTACTGGATTTTCGAGGAGTCCGAGCGGGAAGGACGTAGTATGGGTGATTGTGGATAGACACACAAAGTTCGTGCATTTTTTGTCATTCAAAGTGGGATAATCCACCGAGATATTAATTGACTTGTACAGAGGCAAATTGTGAAACTCTATGGAGTACCAGTCATTATAGTCTCGGATAGGGATTCTCGATTCACATCACATTTCTAGATGAGTATGCAAGAGAGTTTGGGTACGAAGCTCAAGTTTAGCAACTCGTATCATCCACAAATGGATGCCAGTTAGAGCATACTATTCAGATATTAGAAGACATATTGAGAGCATGTATGTTAGACTTTAGAGGTTCTTGGGAAGATCACTTACATTTAGTGGAATTCTCCAACAACAACAGTTACCAAGCTAGCATACAGATGCCACCATATGAGCTATTGTATAGAAGAAGTGCATATCTCCAGTATGTTAGAACGATATTGAAGAACGACAGATACTTGGACCAGAGTTGGTGATGCAGATAGTTAAGAAGGTAAACCAAATTCAGAATCATCTTCGAGCAACTCAGGATCGGCAAAAGCATTAGGCTAATTCGCATCATCGACCTTTAGAGTTCAAGGAAGGAGTGCATGTATTTTTGAGGATCTCACCGACGTGGGGTACCTTTAGATTTGGGAGTAGAGGGAAGTTGAGTCCAAGGTATATTGGACCCTTCGACATTATAGAGCGTGTTGGAGAAGTGGCATACCGTCTTGCATTACCCTTATCTCTAGAGGGAGTGCATGATGTGTTTCATGTCTGCAGTTTATGAGGAATGTGACTGATCCCAGTCATGTGGTTGACCATTCCGAGATCACGGTGGGGCCGAGTCTTTCATACGAAGAGCAGCAAGTCGGGATACTGGATACCAGTGAGAAGACATTAAGGGAGAAGACTATCAGATTAGTCCGAGTCGTATGGAAGCATCAATCCCCTGGAGAATCTACTTAGGAACAAGAAGATTCCATGAGGAAGCGCTATCCGCATTTATTCGAGGTAAGATTCTAAAACAAACTTTTGTGCCATAACTTTATAGAGTTCTAGTTATAATTTTAATTTCGAGGACAAAATTTCTAAGGTGGGTAGGTTGTAAGCCCCTTGATGTTTGAATATTATTTTAATTATTTAATTTTATATATTAAACTATATTTTACAATCAATAATGACTATAGAAGTATTTTATTGTAGCTTTTATTTTTTAAGCACAACAATTAATAATTTTTCAAAACTAGTTCCATATTCATATTCTAGATGAGTCCACCTTCATTTGATATATCATGTCCCACCTAAACTTGTTCCCTTTCATTACATATTTCTTGTACAACTTTAGGGTCAAAATAGTCATTTTAGCCCTTATCGTAAAATCTAATTTATTTTCCAAGTCTAGTTTAATACCCATTTTCGACCCAAATGTTTCGACCCAATATATGGTTTTGACCTATTTTGGTCCTATGACACACATGCCAATAGTATGCCACTCAATTGAGTTTCCTTGTGCTATTTATTTTCAAATGGCACACAAGAATTATTAGACTTTTGGAACTTAATTCGATCCGATTAATTTTACTGACCTGAAACTAAACCAACTAGTTGTAGTAAAACCTATTCTAGGTTGCCCTAACCTAAAAGGACCAATTATGTTAATTTTTATTAATGTTATGTATCCATTTGTTGAGATTATACAAATATCTAAAAAACAGATTGAGGAGGGGGTATATATAAACAAACCAATCCCTCCATTATTAAAAAAACCTTTTCATATCCTTAATTAAACTTTAAACCATATCAAATTCTTCAAAAACCTCTCATATTTTGTAATCCGTGCACCCTTCTCCCTTCATAAAATATGTGTTATGTATATTATATACAAAATCGAAACCCTAAACTAAAACCCTGATCCCTCAATTCTTCTTTCCAACCAGCGTACACTTCTGCTTTTCTTATTGTCCATGAACTTCAGACCTTTCTCTACCACCTCTATGATGACCCAAGACGTCCTTCTTTGTTCACAGCAAGTCCCATGAGCATCCCCACGAGTTTTGGTAGTCGACACAAGCCACTAAAGTCAATCCTAACCTAGCCGAAACCAATTCAGCCAACTCAACAGGTTTGTCATCTTCTACGTTGTGTTCTGGTAATTTCTAGCGACAAAACCTTGCTAACCCCAACTAAAACATGTTCAACTACCTGTCCCCTATCTTCCCATAATATTTCAGGCCATGGGTTGCTTTCGTTTGATCGGGGCAAGCATTCTACAACAACGAATCCAGACTGAACCAATTCCAGAACGACGTGATTTGTGCAACGTTGCGAGACCCTTTGGCACCAAATAACCACGTGTAATGACCTTAACACATCCTCCTACATCCCGTAATCAATTATATTTTTATATCATGATGTATTATATACACACACACACACGCACACACACACACACACACACACACACACACACATATATATATATATGTGTGTGTGTGTGTGTGTGTGTGTGTGTGTGTGTGTGTGTGTGTATTATCATGAAGCAGAGCTTTATTGATGTATCAGGCGCAAAATGCCGAAGCCTATACAAGTAAGCGCATCCTGTGCGAAAGAAAACGAACAGCAAAAGGAGACCAGAAGCCAAAACCGCTTGCTGGCCCAAACCCAAGGTTAAGAGAGCGACGTCCGGAGGAAGTCTACGAAGTGCGAACATCGCCTGTCGATTTTGGGAATTTGCCGGAGGGTCTCTCTGAGAAGCTGGTTGGGATTGTATTGGCGACCTTCATACCTAAATTTGTTCTGATTCTTCTAGAGAACCCAGATGCCGGCGGCTGCGACGATCTGATGCCTGTTAGTGTCACCCCAGCTGAGGAGAATATCGTTGAAGCCCCCGGCCTGAGATCATGCCTGCAACGATGAAAGAGGCTGGTCCAAGCAGGGAGGCCAGGTCGCCGAAGAGCAGGACGTGCTCGACGGTCTCTGACCGTTGGGAAGTGCAGCATTGGCATCTTGATGCCAGGCTGAAGCCGACGGAGATGAGGGTCGTCGGTTGGAAGCTTCTTGCGGTGCACATATATATATATATATATATATATATATATATATATATATATATATATATATTATATATATTATATATATTATATATAATATTATATAACTCTCTCCCTCTCTCTCTCTCCTCTCTC
>JANAVB010027995.1:4073271-4125771 GCA_029216955.1 Iris pallida
TCACAAATGACCAAAATACTCTTAGCCTAAAAGTGGTAGTTAGCTAACCTAATCATATGGTTAGGTCTCCATGGTCATGGTAAGTCTCTAGGCTAAGTAGCTCTAAGGTTACACTAGCAAAAGGCCAAAATCATAATACATCTAATTAAATGGTATAAAAATATCTAAATTCACCAATAATCATTAACATGATCAATTTACAAAAGTTTCAAATTACCCTTGTCTTAGAAAAGTGGTGGTTACAGAGGGAAATCCAAATTTGAGGCTCCCCTCTCAAAACGGAGCAATAGTCAATCGAATTAAATGGTTTCCTGACCTCTGCTGAACTTGAGTTCAGTATATGGCTACCAAACACACAATTCATGGGCCTGCCTATTTGTGGGCTAAATTCTAATTAGCTCAGCTGGACTGGTTTTAGGGTTAAATAGGTTTAGTTATATATACTTGGGTTTTTTATTCCTACTAAAGGTTGGATTGTAGCCAGTTAGAAACAATAGGCCATAGGTTTATGAAGCAAAAAAAAGTAGAGTAATGTACAATTGTTGGCTAAATTGTATTTGGGCCAATTTGAGAAGAAAATGATTTGAGCATGATTGTCCTTAACTAAGGTTGTAGAAAACTTATTTTTGGATATGACATTTGAAAATAAGATTTTTAGAAAACATCTATGACCATGGGCTAAACCTAATTCTACATGAAATTTATATAGATAATATGACTTAGAAAAAGGTCAAAAGGAAACTTTATTAAAATTTAAAAAAATAGAGGTTACATGTACCTTGGCATGTATATTATGTACCTTACTATGTCCACTGAGGACGTGGTTATTCTCCAAGCTTAGACAGAGAGGAGGGCTACCCGTAGGTATATGGTTATGGAGTCGAGACCGAAGATGTACCAGTATAGGAGGACGAGATAGTGCTAGATGACTTCTCTTAAGCCATGTCATTACCTTACTAGACTTGCTACTTTATTTCAGTTCAGCAGACTTGTAGTTGATTACTTATTTTATTTCTCTTTGTTTTGGTGTCGGGATGCCTTTTTTTGTACACTTATTATCTCTTCTACTGCTGGACAATTGACGTTTATTTATCTTATTGGACTTGGTTATTTCGTAGTTTACTTTTTCTGTATGGATGAGATTATCTGTGTGCGTGTGACTTGTGGTGTTGTTCTAGAATTATTATCATGATTTACAGCTTAAGCAATTGCTAATGGACTTGGTAGGTAGTTTATCCCATTGGTTATATGTTGCTAGCATATATTCTATACCTGGTCCTACGTATTTAGGATCGAGGTGTTACAAAAAGTATGGCGTGTATCAGAGAGACAATGAGAGCTTTATAATCAGTTCAAAAGATATCAATAATGAGAATATGTTTCTGTTACCATTGTATTCAATTCTATTTTATGTTAAATTATGTTCCGCTGCGTTACTGTCTATCTTGTCTATTTTGTCATTGTACAGGTCTTGGCATTGTGCAAGCGCAACTTAGGCTTGCATGACATCACGCCCAAGCGAGGACGAAAGTTCTGCAGCGATCAAAGCGAGGACGAACGATCATACGAGATTGGGGAGTGACAAAGTGGTATCAGAGCAACATGATCCTTTGGCCAATTGTTGATTCGTTACAATCTGAATATGTCTCTTTCAATCGAAATTCCTTTGCCTACTTGATATCATTGATTAGATGAACGTTCCGTACAATAAGTCCATAAATATTTTTATGATGCTGGCATAAGTTTTATTGATTGATTGAGATTGAGATTGAGATATGTTATTGAACATGAGTTTTGATATTTTTCTGATCATGAGATTTTATCGATTAATGATAGCGAAGGATGAGGACTATTACTGCTATGGATATCGTAAGTTTGTCCTTAAGTTTCGAGGACAAAATTTTTTCTTAATGGGTAATTATGTAGTGTTCTGTTTCGCGAAAGCAGTAGATGAATAGAGAAATTGGTGTTGGCTCGAGAGGAAGCCTTCACGAAGGTGAGTGGAGGAAGACTCATTTTCTTATTCTTTCACGCCTAATAATGAATCTGTTTTTTGAAAGAATGTTTTTGTAACACCCCAGTCCCAAAATAAGTAGAACTAAGAGACTGTATACAGGCCAGCTACGTATCGAGAGAACTCCAGCCCAGCTCAAATACATATAAGCTATCTAAAATAAACTACATGGTTATAACAACTACCAATATCTCAATCCACTGAAGATAAACTCTTGTATAAACCAAGTATACTAATGATGGTCATTAATTAACATATCAGTTCCTACAAGTAACAGAAAAAGACAATATGTAATAAAGTGGACCAGACTCTATTGCAATTATCTTGAACAAGCTTCTGCAGAAGAAATAAGCTTGCAAAACTAGGCTATATAGCAACATGCTCAAAGTAAAATATAATATAATATTAGACGAATATAAAAAGGTATAAACTAAATATATATCTAAAATCCTGAGAAACAATCATCAATCCTCCATCTGATCTACAAACGAGCTCGACAAAACCTAGAGAGATCACCAGGTCCTCAGAGGGACACAGCAAGATACAAAATAACATGCCTTTTGTAACAATAAATAAAATGCATAGATAAACAGGAGTAGAGCATAAACAACTACTAAAACAAGACAAGATATCACATGAGAGAAATTCTATAAAGAATGACATGTCATAAATAAAATAATACTAAGCATGGCTACAAATAAATCGTATGATTGTAGTCCTGTATGGTGCTCCCTGTCCTATAGCTAGTAGTACTGTATGGTGCTCTCTAATTATAGTGAGTCTCTATCGTAGCCCTTAGGGGGTCACCCGAGTAGAGAGTAGTCAAGTAGCCAATTCTAGTATCGATCGAGGGTCAAGTCAAGTCAAAGTAATATGGAACACATGATCAAGTCAAGTCGCTCAAGTAAACAAAACTATGGAAGTCATGTGTGGAAATATACAAAAACAACTAATGATAAAAACAAGTGATAAAAGTAACATGACATGGAAATAAATCATGGCAAGACTGCAGGTACATAATAGAAAAGGAGACATGGACAAGCAAGAATAATAGAAAACATGCATGTAAATAAACTGTATAAAGTTGGCAAGGTATACTTGCATGTAACCTCTAACTACACGTATGTCTGACCAACTCCAAAGTCCTCGCTATTTTTTTCACGTACGCCTATAATAAATATTCTACCATTAATAATACACTAATAACTTACTACATATGGACTTACCATATATAGACCTTAATAATATATTTATACCAAAACTAGTCATATTGACTACTCTACTTAATATAACATATATAATATTAAATCTACCTATA
Organism: Iris pallida; assembly: GCA_029216955.1. Taxonomy (NCBI): domain Eukaryota; kingdom Viridiplantae; phylum Streptophyta; class Magnoliopsida; order Asparagales; family Iridaceae; genus Iris; species Iris pallida. The sequence goes on from JANAVB010027995.1 coordinate 4,076,604, forward strand.
AAAGTAATGTATTATTAACATAAAATATCACTTTTAATTATGAAATATATTTATAAATATTCTATAATAATAATTAGTATATTTTATTCATAGAAAAATATGTGTACAAGTCTTGTATTGATTCTAAAACATTATTCCTAGACTTGGTATACGATTTGAGGCCCGAAACAAAAATATTTAAAAATCTTAAATTCTAGAAGAAGAAAAAAATAGTTAAAATAGTATTTTTATCATCAAAACTTGCACAACAAATATTTAGTAGAGGTATATGAAGTATCAAAGCTTTTGGATACAAGGAACACATGATTTTCGGAGTTACGATGTTACGACAAATGTCAAAAAATTTAGTAAATACTAAATGAACTCAAACCTCAACAAAAATATGTGTTGGAAAGACCTTGATGTCTAGTTTCTTATAAAAATTATTAGGAAGATCGAATCTAGCCAAAAATAGACAAAATTCTACTCATAACAGATCTGGTCTGTTTTGGACACCTTGTCGTAGAAATTGACGTTCCTGACAAACCGTTTGGAACTGTGTGGTTGGACAATTGGACATAAAAATAGACACAGAGATCTTTCCATTAGTTTTATTTTTATAAAAAGATGAGGTAGAGAAGTACACAAAACCCAAGATGCAAAACAATATAGTTGTTGGAACGAATTCAGACTTGGAATCCAACTTCGGATGACTTCTTAAATTTGCAACTCCTCATAAAGTTGTCATAGACTAGGGCTTGATAGGGTGTTAGGGTTGCATTAACTTTGCAGTGAATATTCTTGGAGTGCCACGGGAGGTCGGAAAGGGGTCGAAACTGCCGATACGCCACAAGATGCTATCGGCGGCCAAGGCTGAGAGGGAATTTTGGAATTAGACTTTGGGGGGAGGTTTTATGTGGTGTTGGTGGCAATAAGAGGAGAGAAAATGTTAGGGTTTTTTTGGGATATATACTAAGAAGAGTTGGTCTTTGGTTTCGACTAAATTGGTTAGGATTTGACCCTCCAAATGATTAATATGGTAACGGATTTCCTTATTGGGTGGGTTGTTTGACCAAGTCAAAGATAGCGGATTTAATGCACATGACTGCACTTTAATCACTAAAAATCAACTAAATATATATCTAATCGAGTTTTGGCAACCTTAGATAGGCTATAACAAGTGGGGTTGTCTAGGTTAGGGTCCGAATAAATTTTCTCGTCAATTTGAACCCGAAAAGTCAACTAATGGATTTCATGTGCCAATAGCACATGGGAACTCGATTGAATGGCACATCCTGGGCATATGCGTCGTAGGCTCAAAGTGTGTCAAAACCATATATTGGATCAAATGGTTTGATCTATGTCAAGTCCCGAACTCAAGTTGGAAGTTAGGTCTAGAATTACGGTAAACGGTCAAAATATCCTAAGTTGACCCGAAGTTGTACGAAGTTGAAAGAATGTTTGGGAACAAATTTGGATGGAACATGATATATGAAATTAAAGGTTGACTTGTCTAATTCAAAACTCATGAAGGATGTTTCAAAATATTGGCATTTGTGGTGCTCCAAAAATCAAAGCTACAAAAAGTACACATATAGTCTTAATTAAAAATAAAATATAATTTAAATAATAAAAATTTATATAAAATAAATAAAAAATAATTTTCAAAAACCAAGGTACTTACAATCTATCCACCTGAAAAGAATTTCATCCTTAAAATTAAAATAAGGCTCACTAACGTAACTAGGAATAGTTTAAAGGGGTATACTATGTCACTTCGTCTCTCCAAATCAAGCAAGTAAAAAAAATCTTAAATAATTTTCCTATGCAACTTTCCTATCATAAAATTATAAATGGTTACCTCTAATTTCTCCTCTTGAGGTTTGCATCTTGTAACGATCATGTTGAAGGCTTGTCCTCCTTGATCATCAAGCCAAGAACTTAATTACTAGTCCCTTAACTATTTATCCTCGATTTTTTTGACCTTTGAATCTACGACTAGTTTTCTAAAAGGTCTCGTCCTATACTTTGTTCAAGCCTTTAATCTAAATTCAATTAGTAACATTAATCTTCAACCATCTAATTCTCGAAAAATAAATCCATCGATATTCCTTAAAATTCTCAAAATTTAAATGTAAGTCCACTCTTACCTTAATCTCCTCAAGGTTTTGGTAATCAATAATTATTCAATAGATCATCTTCCAAATTTTGAGTTTCTAAATTTTGTAACCTTCAATATTTTTTCTTTAAAAAATTTAGGTCAATGTTTCGTCCCTTAAACTTAGAATTTAACAAATCCAATAATTGTATATTTCTTAAATCAATTATATAAATATATTCCAAACCTTCAAGACCATTTTCTCCTTAAGTCAAATCTCTATCCTCCAAAATACCTTTTATTGTTATTCATTAACTCAATAACCGTAATATTCTTCCAAAAAATCATGAAGTCAAATATACCAAAATATCTCATTTTTTTCTTATTTGATTGTCTTTCCCAATCCTCATCTAAGTGTTATACCTTTAGATTATAAAATTCTCTTTCTAAGTAGACTTTCAATACCCTTCTACCTACCTAAAATTTTCTTTTTCCATACACAAGGTTATATCTTATAAAACCTCATCAAAGTTTAAACTACAACCAATCTCATTTCTCTCAAGTTTGTAAATTCATAAACACCTCTTCAATCATTTCAATAATTAATTCACTACTAACAAATCACATTGTGCCTTGAGGTCGTCTATCCACTTTTGGTCACACTACCCCATCAAACACATACTGCCATAAAATCTTATAACCCTTGCATACTAGTTGCAAAAATTAATACCACTAGATACCTATGAGTGGCATCCCTCCTATCTATCAACAACCAAAATTCAATAAACAACTAATTTACACTATAACTTAAGAATTTCTATTAAATTCTATAAAGCACAATCATTCATCTCTCTGAAATAGGAAGGGATGAGAAGCAATAGCACGAGAAAGCAAAGGAAGGTTCAAGGACGATAGAGAAATTCTTAAAAGTATTGTCAAGGTAGTTGTGGATTGAGAATCCTAAGGGTTTAATTATATTTGTAGGCCCGTTTGGTACAATAACATAACTGAAATGGCTAACTGACCTGCATGGGCCACCAAAAAATATGTAACACCCCAATCCCAAAATATATAGGACAAGGAGACCATATACATGCCAATTACGTATTGTAAGGACTCCAGCCCAGCTCAGATATGTATAAACTGTCTAAAATAAACTACATGGTTATAACAACTACCAATATCTCAATCTACTGAAGACAAACTCTTGTATAAACTAAGCATATTAATGCTGGCCAGGAATTAACATAACGGTTCCTACAAGTAAAAAAAAAGACAATATGCAATAAAGTGGACCAGACTCTATTGCAATTATATTGAATAATCTTCTGAAGAATAAATAATCTTACAAAACTATGCTATACAGCAGCATGCTCAAAGTAAAATAAAATATAATATTGGACGAATATAAAAAGGTATAAACTAAATATATATACTTGAAATCCTAGAGAAACAATCATTAATCCTCCATCTAATCTACAAATGAGCTCAGCAAACCTGGAGAGGTCACCAGGTCCTCAGAGGACGTAACAAGATACATAATAACATATCTTTTGTAATATTAAATTACATGCATAGGTAAATAGGAGTAGAACATAAACAACTACTAAAACAAGACAAAATATTACATGAGAGGAACTCTATAGAGAATGACATGTCATAAAGGAAATAATACTAAGCATGGCTAAAATTAAATTGAATGACCGTAGTCCTGCGTGGTGCTCTCGGTCCTATAGCTAGTAGTCCGGAGTGGTGCTCCCTAACTATAGTGAGTCTCTATCGTAGCCCTTAGGAGGTCTTCCGAGTATAGATTAGTCAAGTAGCCAATCCTAGTATCGGTTGAGGGTCAAGTCAAGTCAAAGTAATATGGAACACATGATCAAGTCAAGTCGCTCAAGTAAACAAAACTATGGAAGTCACGTATGGAAATATACAAAATAACTAATGATAAAAGCAAGTGATAAAAGAAATAAGACATGGAAATAAATCATGGAAAGATTGCAGGTACATAATAGAAAAGGAGACATGGACAAGTAAGGATAATAGAAAACATGCATGTAAATAAACTATACAAAGTTGGCAAGGTATACTTGCCTGTAACCTCTAACTGCGTGTATGTCTGACCAACTCCAAAGTCCTCGCTACTTTCGTCACGTACGCCTATAATAAATATTCTACTAATAATAATACACTAATAACTTACTATTATGGACTTACCATATATAGAGCTTAATAATATATTTATACCAAAACTTGTTATATTGACTACTCTACTTAATAAAACATATATAATATCAAATCTACCTATAAAAGTAATATATTATTAACATAAAAATATCACTTTTAATTCTTGAAAATCTTTATAAATATATAATAATAATTAATATATTTTATTCATAGAAAAATATGTGTACAAGTCTTGTATTGATTTTACAACATTATTCCTATACTTGATATATGATTTGAGGCCCGAAACAATAAATATTTAGAAATCTAAAATTATAGAAATTAGTTAAAATAGTTTTTTTATCATCAAACATTGCACAACAAATATTTTAGTAGAGGTATATCAAGTATCAAAGCTTTTGGATACAAGGAACACATGATTTTCGGAGTTATGGTGTTACGACAAATGTCAAGCATTTTAGTCAATACTAAACGAACTCAAAACTCAGCAAAAGATATGCATTGAAAATCCCTTGATGTCAAGTTTCTTACAAAAATTATTAGGAAGATCAAATCTGACCAAAATAGGCAAAATTCTACTCACAACAGATCTGGTCTGTTCTGGACACCTTGTCGTAGAATTGACGCCCTGAAAAAACCATTTGGAACTGTGGGTGGCCAATTGGACATAAAAATAGACACAGAGATCTTTTTATTAGTTTTAGTTTCACAAAAAGATGAGGTAGGAAAGTACACAAAATCCTAGATAAAAAATAGTATACTTGCTGGAACGAATTCAGACTTGGAATCCAACTTTAGGTGACTGCTAATTTTCTCAACTCCTCATAAAATTGCCAAAGACTGGGGCTTGCTAGGGCATTAGAGGGTCGCATTAAATTTGCAATGAATATTAGTGGAGTGTCACAGGAGGTCGAGAAGGGGTCGAAACTGCCAGTACGCCACAAGGTGCTATCGGCGGTCAAGGCTGAGAGAATTTTAGAATTGGACTTTGGGGAGAGGTTTTGTTGGGTTTTGGCAGCAATTAGAGGAGAGGGGATGTTATGATTTTGTTGTTACATATATTAGGAAGATTTGGGCTTTGCTTTGGACTAAATTGGTTAGGATTTGACCCTCCAAATGATTAATATGGTAATAGGTTTCCTTATTGGATAGGTTGTTTGACCAAGTTAAAGATAGAGGATTTAATGCACATGACTGCAATTTAATCACTAAAAATTAATTAAATATATATATAATCAATTTTTGGCAACTTAGATAGGCTCTAACAAGTGGGTTTGTCTAGGTTAGGGTCCGAATAGATTTTCTAGTTAATTTGAACCCGAAAAGTCAACTAATGGATTTCATATGCCAATAGCACACAGGAACTCGAATGAATGGAACACCCTGGGCATGTGCGTCGTAGGCTCAAAATGAGTCAAAATCATATATTGGCTCAAATGATTTTGATCTATGTCAAGTCCCGAACTCAAGTTGGAAGTTAGATTTAGAATGACGGTAAACAATCAAAATGGCCTAAGTTGATCCGAAGTTGTGCGAAGTCAAAAAAATGCTAGGGAACAAATATGGATGGGACATGATATATTAAATTGACGGTTGACTTGTCTACTTCAAAACTCATGAAGGATGTTTCAAAATATTGGCATTTCTGGTGCTCTAAAAATCAAAGCTACAAAAAGTACACATATAGTCTTAATTAAAATAAAATATAATTTAAATAATATAAAATTATATAAATAAATTAAAAATAATTTCCAAAAATTATGGTGCTTACATTCTACCCACCTTAAAAGAATTTCATCCTCGAAATTAAAATAAGGCTCACTAACGTAACTAGGAATAGTTCAAAGGGGTACACAATGTCACTATGTCTCTCCAAATCAAGCAAGTAATGATCAATCTTAAACAATTTTTCTATGCAATGTTTCTATCATAAAACTATAAATAGTTAACTCTAGTCGCTCCTTTTGGTGTTGGCGGTTTTGCAACGATCATGTTGAAGGCTTGTCCTCCTTGACTATCAAGCCAAGAACTTAATTACTAGTCCCTTAACTATTTTATCCTCGATTTTCTTTAATCTTTGAATCTACAACTAGTTTTCTCAAAGGTCTCGTCCCATACTTTATTCAAGCCTTGAATCAAAATTCAATTAGTAACATTAATTTTTATCTATCTAATTATCAAAAAGTAAATCCATCGATATTTCTTAAAATTCTCAAAATTTAAATGTAAGTCCACTCTTACCTTAATCTCCTTAAGGTCTTGGTAATCCATAATTATTCAATAGATCATCTTCCAAATTTTGAGTTTCCAAATTTCGTAACCTTCAATATTTTTTCTTTAAAAAATTTAGGTCGATGTTTCGTTCCTTAAACTCAAAATTTAATAAATCCACTAATTGTATATTTCTTAAATCAATTATATAAATATATTCCAAATCTTCAAGAATATTTTTTCCGTAAGTCAAATCTCTATCCTCAAAAATTCCTTTTATTGTTAATCGTTAACTCAATAACCATAATATTCTTCCCAAAAAAATTATAGAACTGTCTTATACGTGGAATTAACACGATAGTTGGATATGCTTTTCAAAATAGTTTTTATAGAAGTAATTTGACTCTGTACTCATGAAATAAACAAAGGTAAAAGTAGCACGATCAACCACAGAAATATTTTCTACTAAATGAATTAGTTATCATTTCAGACGGTGTAACCTTTGTTCACATCACCAGTACGTTAATGTATTGACCCACCACCAGATTGCTTATAGGTACAAGGTGGACGAAATGAATGATTCGAAGCGATAGCCTGAGCCTCACCCTTAGGAGCTAGAAATCAGAAGAGATGGGTTTTCTATGCAAGAGATGGTCATCTGTTTTAAGAGTTGGTTTTCTATATAAAGTGATATAATATATGGAACAATACTATTGTAATCTGTATAGTTTTTGAGAGATTGTAAGCCAAGTATTGCGTGTATTAGAGAGACAATGAGAGCTTTGTAATTAGTTCAAAAGATATCAATAAAGAGAATATGTTTCTTTTACCATTGTATTCAATTTTATTTTCTGCTAAATTATGTCACACTGTGTTACTATCTATTTTGTCATTATACAGGTCTTGACCTTGTGCAAGAACAACTTAGAAATGTACGACATCACGCCCAAGCTTGGACGAAAGGTTTTGTAGCGATCAAAGCGAGGATGAACGATCCTGCGTGATCGGGGAGTGACTGTGACAAAATCATCTCCATAGTCCTTCGGCATCCCTACTTGCTTTGATGACGGCTCATCGAGTTCAAGTTCAAACATTGTCTCTTAAACAACTTTTCATGGACTATATCCTCTTTGGAAGCCCTTGCCTCCTTGGTGTTAACAATATTCTCTGAAATATCTACGAGAATAATGTTTTTATGCCTATAAAACTTGTAAGCATAATTTCTCTCCAAAAGCAGTTTGGTAGACCCACAATCAACAACATAAAGTTCATCATCTCTGTCAATGTTCTGTTCTTCATTTCTGTAACTCCATTAGATTGAGGAGAATTTGGAGAATTTGTTTCATTAATAATTCTATGTTCTTTGAAGAACAATTCAAATTTAGTGGAATGATACTCTTCTCCTTGACCACTTCTGATTCTTTTGAGTTGTTGTCTGGTTTGATGCTCAGCTTCAGCCTTCAAGTTCTTAAACTTATTGAATGCTTCATCTTTTGATCTAAGAAAATAGATGAACTTGTAATTCAAAAAGTTGTCAATGAATGTAATAAAATACTCCATCCAGGCCTTTGTGGAGAATTGCTTGAGGTCATAGATATCTAAGTGCACAAACTCCAGAAGATCTTCAGTTCACCCGTCTAAACGACTTCCTAAAAATCTTTGTCTGTATACATAGACTTCATACTTCTCCTCTTCCATACCCCTACACTTGGAGATAAGGACTAAACTAGACATTTTGTTGATTCTTTTATAATGCACATGCCCTAGTCAACGATGGCACAACTCAAGAGGATAACCAGAAGAAACATCCCTTTAGTACATAAAGTTTTTCCGAAGTATGCTCATTTATAGGACATCACTATCTGACTAGCATTGATGTTCATCCTCAAGATTGTGTTGCACAGCAGACTTCCTGAGATCAGGTTCTTGCGATTACTGGTATGTGCTTCAAATTCTCCAATGTAAGTGACTTTCCTGAAGTCAACTTTATCACCAGCGTCCTGATCCCAGGAACTTCATCTTATGACTTATTCGCCATTGGGACCTTCCCAAAAGTGGGTTATACTTGGTAAACAACTCCTTCCTTGAGCATATATGGCAAGACACACCCATGTCCACCCACCAGTCAGTGTCCACTCCCGATGAGTCAACCTGTACAATCGTAGCAACCAAGGTAAGCTCACATTACTTTTATGGTTTTGGTTTTAGTTTGGTCTTGAATTTGTAGTCATTCTTGTAGTGGCCCTTCTTCTCACAATTGAAGCATGCCGCATCATTGATAGACTTTGGCTTAAATGAGGTTGGCTTTACGTTTAGATCATTGTTGGAGTCCTTCTTGTTGTTGGTGTAGGAAGCCTTCTGCTTCCCTTTTGAGTCTCTAGAATGCACCATGTTAGACTTTACAAACTGTTCAGGCAGAGTGTCAACCTTGATCTGACCTCCGGCTTCTTCTTTGACATGGATTTAGTACATAAGATCCTCAAGCCGGATCTTCAACTTTTTTTAACATACCACGGAGGAAGTTTGGTGACGATAATACCCACCATGAACTTGTTTTCTTATTTCATGCCTTCCTCCTCAAGTTTATGTTGCAACTTTAGCAGCTCTTTGACTTGAGGCAGCATGACTTTCTTATCTTCAAATTGCATTGTGAAGAATTTTTCGATAAGATGGACCATGGAAATCTTCTCATCTGAGTTGTAGTTTTTCTCTAGAGACTTATAAATGTCTCTAGCGTTGACCTTTTTATTGTATGATTTTGGAATTGAATCATCCATGACACTGATGATCAACAGCTTACAAAGGTTGTCGTCTTTCTTCCACATGTATTACTTGTCTATCACATTATCAATTGTAAGCACATAATCAGTATCTATTATCATCAGTTTAAGATATGTCAATATATTCCAATATTAACAAATTGAAGACTCAAAGAAATCTTTATTTTCCATGTTGTAGTATTTCTTGTCAAACTTCTCAAGTTTGTGAAAACCTGTACCGAGAAGACTTGTGTGGCTCTCCATCTTTGTTGCTAGATCTTACTTTGAGATTTTTATTGTCAAGGTTCAAAGATGGAATCCTTGTTGCAATATACTAAAATTATATATTGATCCTTGAAACTATGAGATATTTAAAATCATGGTTTGAATCAGACTCCAACGTTGCTAAATAATGTATGATTACAAACTAACTTGATGCTTGAAATAGAAGGCTAAAAAAATTAATTCAATTCTTCTTTTCGCAATCGCAATTGCAATAAGATAGAACTGCTATAAGATCTAGAAGATAAAGACAAAAAGTAAACATCTTGCTAGGGTGACGAACACCAATGTTGCTCAAAGCAAGATTCACCCTGTTTGACGATCTACTTCCAGGAACCATCAAGTTTAATTAATAAACTTTTGGAATGCTCCCTTGTCACCTCTGTAAAGAACTTGAACACACAAACTCGACGGATAGAACTCTGTAGATCGACAATATCTGTTATTCTTGAAGTTAATAGAAAATCTCTTTCTCTCTCTCTCTCTCCGGTTATTCTCTCTCTTTCTTTAGTATTTTCTCTCTCTCTCTCTCTCTCTCTCTCTCTCACATTCTCTCTCTCTCGTTATACTTCTATCGCCTATAAGAGAGCAATGAATAGACTATATATAGAAAGATAGAAAACCCTAACCCTAATCCAATTGTCATCCATAACCCCCAAAAGATTAGATCAATTTAAAATCGAACCCCAAAAGATAATGAGAGGTATAAACTAATCATCCACTAAATCTGCCCACTCAGCGGAATTTACCTATAATAGTGCAGTTGCATAGCCATACAGGTCTCGTAGTCGCATAGATCTCATAGATTATACATACCGCACAGCCACGCACTCACGCAAGAACCCGCGTATAACCGTGCACAAAAAAGCACACAGAACCGTGCACAGAAACATGTGCAGAAATACACACAGAATTGTGCATAGAAACCTGCCACCTCTGTGAAGAACTCGAAGACACGAATTCGATGGACAAAACTCGATGGACATAACTCCGGATGGGCAGTGGCTACGATTCCTGAAGTTAGCAGGCAATCTCTCTCCCTTCGGTATTCTCTCTTTCTCTCTCTCTATCTCTCGTTATACTTCTATCGCCTATGAAAGAGCAACGAAGAGACTATATATATATATATATTCTCCCTTCGGTATTCTCTCTTTCTCTCTCTCTCTCTCTCTCTATATATATATATATATATATATATATATATATATATATATATATATAACGCTTTGGGGGAAGGCGATTCTGTGGCAACCACTTGGCGATCCTGGTGTCTTCTTCTCCGGCAGGCCGCTGTCAGCCGCCGCGACGGAGCATCCCCTCCATCGGGTGCTCAGGTTCATTCCTCTCAGGTTTTTCCTTTACGAGTGTGATCCCGGCGATCTTCCCCTCCCTGGAGTGGCGGCTTCTGGATTTTCGGATGTGGGTATCTTCTCCGGCGGATTTCATCTTCGTTGTCCGGCGCTGTGCAGCCGTCGTACATGGCCGGCCACCCCGTCGGGGACGATACCCCCTTGCAGGCACCTCATGTGGCTGGTCCTCCTCCGACTGCACCTTAGACGGACGAGCAGCTTGATCTTGTGGGTCTGTCGGCTCCGACGGTCCCTCCGCCTGGCTCCTCGCCTACCAGGCTAGCCAGGCTGTCAGCGGCACCGGCAGTAGCAGGCATCTCTCCTGCCTCCCTCCTTTTGTTGGCTCCCATGCCAGATGCATCGCCCTTGGGCCTCATGCCCCCTAACTCCTGCTTCCCTTCTTTGGGTTCAAATTCAAACTTGCTTCTGCCGCTCATCCAGGGAGCGCCATCGGTTGGCACAGGGCAACCTGTGCATTCCCCTTCAGCGTTGTTAGCTGCTGCTCTTGCCTTAGCGCATGTGGCTATGCCATCCTTAGCAGCGCCGTCCTTAGCAGCGCCCCCTTTGCCGCTCAGAGCGGACGGTACCTCGGATGGCGCTGGGTCTTTTCTACCACCTCCTCCTATACCGCTGCACATGGACTCCTCTGCTCTGGCGCCTGTCAACCTTACGCTCTTTCCTGTGGTTGGCGTTGTGCCCTTCCCCCTCCACGCCAGCCAACCCTGTGGTAGACGATGTGGCCTCACCCTCTGCGCCATCCGTAGTTGCGCCCAAGTCAGGCATGCTCTATCACCATGGCGCTCAACTCCCCCCTTCATTTCCCTCCTCTATGGCATCGGGCCCCTTCAAGTGTCCCAGCTGCTCCTACGCAGACAAGGTGAGGCCGGATCGACATGCTATGAACTTCTTCATCATTATCAATGTGGAACTCCCCGACTTCGAGTTTTCTCCCGCGTCCGATATATAAGATATTATTGTGCCTTTCTCGGATACAGAGCTAACCTCCATTTCAGAGACATTCTCCCACACCTTCATCCTGAAATTCTCCTCCGGATGTTAGAAGATTTCGTGGGTCCAAGAAGCTATCGCCGGCTGGGGCCTCACCTCTAAGCACAGGATTGCCCCAATGGACCCCAAGCACATTCACTTTCACCTCAAGTCCATGGAGGATCACAAGAACATTTGGACCAGTGATACCAGCAGGATCGACGCCCATCTCATAAATATCGTTAGGTGGTCCCCGGACTTCAACACCAAGGAAGACTAGGCGATCATTTCTGCCTGGGTCACATTCCCTAACCCACCGCTCATCTGCTTCGTTCCGACAGTGATGAAGAGGATCGCTAACTCCTTCGTGACCTTCGTGGCTATGGCTGAAGAAATCCACAACCTCTCAAAAGCTAATTACACCAAAATTTGCATGGAGCTCAATTTATCGAAAGAACTTCCCAAATCATACAAATCGCTCTAGGCAGCAAGATACACACTCAACAGATTATTTATGACAACAATATCATCTTCTGTTGGCACTGTCATATATGAGGTCACTACATCGATCACTGCTTTAGAGCACATCCTGAACTAAAGAATATAGCTACTCAGAAGGTCCCCCCTTATAACAGAGAAGACAAAGGGACAAGAATCCGCTCCTCCCGTTACCTAACTCCCATCTCTGTTTTGAATCGAGCACGACAACTTTCATGTTCAAGAAAAATACGATAAAAGTGTCCCCGATACCAACGCCAAAACTCTGGTCATAAATCATACCAACAAATTCGACATCCTAGCCCCGGATCACTTAGAAGACAACCAGGAAACAGATACATCTAAGGCATCATCAGAGCAAGGTAGCCCTACCAGAATAGAGGATCTTCCCTCGACCGGAGCAGAGGTTACCGCCCAAAAACAGAAGAATATACTGACAGAGACAGATCTCCCTGATAAAGATAAGACCAACCACCCCGAGCCGGAAGCCCAAACAAACCCCCATAGTGAAGCAGGTATACAAGCGGACCTCCTGGCTAATCTAGGTCAAGAACCAGTGGCCAGGTTGAAGCAAGTGATCGACGCCAATTTTGCTAGTCCTAGTAACTACTTTGGAGCCTTGGCAGAGATAGAAGGAGAGACTTACCTCCACCCTACTGCTGACCCAGTTGATCTCTGTAGGGACACAGGCTCCAAAGCGAACGAACTGGCAGAATCCTACACTAAAAAAACTAACAAAAGACGTGCTAAAGAGGTTCCGCCCATGATCACTCGATTGGTCGCTAAACTCACCAACTCCCCCTCCTCCAACACCTTAATGCTTAACATCCTATCCTGAATGTCCAGGGTCTCGCAAACAAACCTACCTTAAGAAGATTCAAAAGTCTCTAAAGAATTCACAGCATTGATATACTGGTGATCATTGAACCCAAAATCCTTCAAAAAAATCAAATCTATCCAGCTGCAGTTGGGCTTTCCCTACGCTATTGTTGACCATCATGACATCTGGATCCTTCTCGCTGCTGACGTGAAGTACAACATCATTGAAGACTTGAGGCAGGCACTCTCATGCTGAGTGGAACACCCCATGCTTAAGTCCCGACCCCTCTTGTCCGCCATTCATGGGAGCTGCGATATCACCGAGCGCAAACAGCTTTGGGATTCGTTGATTAGCATCCATCTTAATTACCCTGACATCCTATGGCTCTGCATCGGAGACTTCTATGTCGTCACCTGCTGGGACAAGAAGTCGGGAGGTCAGCCTCCTTACACGATAGCGATGAATGACTTCGCCAACTTTATCTTTAATGCTCACATGTCACCTCTTCAGTTTTTTAATGGTGCCTTCACGTGGTGTAACATCCAGGAAAGTGCCTATCGTTAATAATCTCGTCTTGATTGTGGACTCATTAACTCACAGGGACTGATCTTGAGCTTAACTCCAGACTCACGTACCTCAATGCCACTGAATCGGACCACTCCCCGCTCCTTATTGAGATCAGCAGAAAATATAACCAGCCTAAGAAAAGTTTTCATTTTCTCGCTCTTTTGACAAACCACCCGTAGTTCAGGGACACCGTGACGGCTGCTTGGAGAGGCCCTGACGCCCTAGACCCTCTCGAACGTGTTGCCGCTAAACTCAAAGCTACCCGAAAAGCATTCACTCACTGGAGCAAGGAAGCTTACGGTGACATCTTCCAGGCCGTTCGTACCGTCGAGGACGATGTTTCCTGCGCAGAGATTTTGTTAGCTAGTAATGGCCCTCCCTCAGCTCGTTCTTCCCTCAACCTCACTAGAGTGCTTTTGAAGTACCACCTCAAAGTTGAGGAGTAAGTTTGGAAACAAAAAGCTAGGCTGACCCGGGACATTAACGGAGACAAGAACACGAAATACTTTCACTCTTGCATCAAGGGGCATAGACAACACGTCAACCTCCACCAGATCACCGACGAGAGCGAACGCACTCTCAAAGACCAACAGGATATCCATTTGGTTGCTTCCCCTTTCTGTACCCAGTTGTTTACTACATATGTCATCTACAAGGATGAGGCTTTTCTAGCTGCTATCCCTCAATTGATCGAGGACAACGACAACGATTTGCTGCAGCACTAGCCATCCGACATAGAGGTGAAAGATGTCGTCTGGTCATTGAATGAGAATAGCGCATCGGGTCCGGACGGGTTCACCGGCGTCTTCTTCTAATCATGCTGGGACATCATCAAGACGGATATCCACGAGACGGTGATTGCTTTCTTTTAAGGAGCCGGGTACCCCAAATCGATATCCTGTGCCAACCTTATTCTGATCCCAAAGAAGGACAACCCTGAGACCTTCAAAGACTTTCGCCTCCTGAGTGTGTGCACCTTTACTAACAAGATCATCTCCAAGATTATTGCAAATCGTATGTCAGGTTATACCCTAAAATTATCTCCGAAGAGCAAAGCGGGTTCGTTCGCGGCCGTAATATCTTAGACAATATTTTGTTGCCTCAAGAGATAATCAGCTACATAAAATTCCCAACCAGGAGAGATAGCATTGCCATCAAGTTGGACATGAAGAAGGCGTATGACAGTCTTAATTAGCAATTCATGATCTGGGTGTTCAGGGCCTGTGGTTTTTCTGAGACTTGGATTGACAACGGTTGGAAATATATCTGTAACTCATGGTTTTCCACCGTCGTCAACGGTCAAGCTGATGGTTTTTTAAATCGAGTCACGACGTCAGATAAGGAGATCCTTTATCGTCCACCATCTTCATCATCACCGCTGAAGCGCCGAGCAGGAACCTGAACCAAATGGCCGGTACCCCCTGTTTCTATCACTTACACACCACCAGCAGCTGTCCGATCATCACCTACCTGGCCTACGCTAACGACATCCTTATCTTCTCCTCTGGTGATGCTAGGTCAGTCGAAGTGGTTAACAATATACTGCAAAGATACACCAGATGCTCCGGATAGCGTATCAACCCCAATAAGAGTGTTATTTATGCCCACCATCCCACCGACAGAGCCCACACTGACATGCTTACTAATATCACACCCTTCTCAGTTTTGTACCCCCTTTTCCTACTTAGGGTGCCTACTGGTGTATGATAGATCTAATTCGGGTCTTTTTGATGATTTAGTGGGTAAAATCAAGAAGAAGATTGAGGGATGGCACAACACTATATTATCGCTGGGTGGAAAGATGATCCTGATCTAGCACGTTCTTTCCTCCATCCCCATCTACACTCTGGCTGCCTGCTCCCCCCTAAGAAGGTCCTCCGCAACATTGAAAATCTCTTCACCAACTTCTTCTGGATCACTGTGACGGCAAAGATAAGCACTATTGGGCCAGCTGGGAATCTATGGCTAGACCCACATCCGAGAGGGGCCTAGGATTCTATAGATTGGCTCATATTGTTCATGCTTGCTCGATGAAGATATGGTGGATGCTCCGTTTAAATTGCTCCATCTGGGCTCGCTTCATGAAGGCCAAATATTTTAAGCAATCTCACCCTTTTGTCGCCTCCCACAAAAGCAGATCCTCTGCTTCTTGGCGTCGCATCTTTAACGGCCAGCGGCTTGCTAAATCGTTGATTCACCTTAAGCTGGACTCAGACGAATCGTCTCTATTTTTTGAAAGTTTACGTCCAGCATTATTAGAGACCTGTGGGCAGATGACAGGGAGTGGAACTGGGAGAGGGTGCACTCTTAGATCAGAGAGGAGGCTGTGATAGATTTAGCCGCATCTGGCACGGTGGTTGGGCTGGACCCTGACTCGCTCCGGTGGTTACCGACGGCTAATGGGTCCATCTTCCTGGCCTCGACGAGGCGGGCGGCCCTAAGAGTAGTCCATTTTGATTTGGCGAGTGTATCTAAAGAAACTTCCCACTGATGACGTCATCGCTTCAATTGGCTTCAGTTTAGCTTCAGCATGTCATTGTTGCTCGGAGTGGCATCAAAAATTGTGAATCATATTCTATCGACGGGCGGCCTAACATCTGAGGTGTGGCTCAGGTTTTCTACTTTTTGCCTTCCAGACTCGGTCGATGGCGGCTTCAACGATCTTCTCGCCACCTAGGACAAAGCCTCCCACGGCCACCAGATCGTGGCAGCTGCCATCATGTGGGTCATTTGGAAGAACTGCAACAAATACAGATACGAAGGGCACCTATACAACTCTGCTCAACTAATTTTTGAGATCAACAGACAAATTCTCAAGGTCAGTAGACATTGCAAGCACGTCAAGGAGGGCTTCTGGCTCTCCCTAACCAGCTGAGTCTGTTTTGTCTTGTCCGAGGTCTTACGCCTCCGAGCAGGCATTTCTTTTTGCTCCCCCGCTCCTTTTTTTTTGGTTTTGTGCTCTCTTGTAAAGGCTACGGCATTTTACGCCTCTTATATGAATATATGAAATGGTGGTTTGACTAATATATATATGTGTGTGTGTGTGTGTGTGTGTGTGTGTGTGTGTGTGTGTGTGTGTGTGTGTGTTTTTTAAAACAGCCACTTTATTGATTTTCAAAACTCAAGGATTATATATCCCTACCCAGTACATAAGCATCACTCCAACCCATTTGGAATAACAACATGCGAGCATGTGGCCATTGCTTTCTTGATTTGCCTCTTCACCTCAAAAATTAGCTATTGAGCATCGTAGCTATACCATTCGTATCTCCTTTTGTTAGTGTTTTTCCATAGTACCCAACAAATTTCCTTCGCAGTAATCTGTTTGACGTGTTTGTTTCCCCTTGTCCACATGATCCTGAGTCGTCGATTGATAGGACATGGCCTTCCCGAAACTCTAAGCATACGAGAGAAAAAGTTCCATACTTCCTGCGCCAAACAACCCTCTGCTAAGATATGCGAGGTAGTCTCCTGTGATGCCAAAGGGCAGCAGTGAGATGCCGACGCCAAATGAAATTCTATAGACTGTATGACATCGTCTGTAGGTAATTTCCTCTATAGTATGCGCTACATCAGTACTGACCACTTGGAAGGTAAGCGTGTGTAGAACCCTAGAGGGGGGGTGAATAGGGAAATAAAAAATAACTAAAGCACAAGAAGCAATATTCGTCAAATAAAAAGATAGAGTAAGAAGATCAAACACAAGATGTATCCTGGTATCCTCGCTTGAGGCAATCCAGTCCTGGAACTCTCTCCGGCTTAAATCCACTATTTAATAAAATAGTACACACGAGTTTGGATCCGAAGAACTCGCCAACTTCAACACGAGTTTGGATCCGAAGAACTCGCCAACTTCAACACACGAGTTTTCTTACGAAGGCTCGCCAACTTCAAAGAAATGAGAAGAGAACTTGTTGATCTTCTAACACTTGAAGATCAAAATTTACAACTCTTAAATACTCTAGCACTTTGGGAGAGGATGATAATTAAAAGCTTGGTAGAGTATTAATGGTGGAGCTCTTGGTTGTTTGGAAAATTTATGGCAAGAGTTGGTAAAGCCTTCAAGAGAGAGAGAGGGCTTTTATTTATAGAGAAACCAAGAGTAGTTAGCATTTAATGCTCCTGGATACAGCCTGACCGGCATACCGTCGGTATACCAGTCGAACAGTAATAATCATATTAATATCCGTTGGGAGCATTTAATGCTGCCATTAATGCTAGTCTTTGCCATTAAAAAATCAAATTTCGTAACCCGGTATACCGTCGGTATGCCGCGGTATACCATCGGTATACCGATGTGTGTCATAGAACATTTTTGTAATAAACAAAACGGTATACCATCGGTATGCCGGAGCATACCGTCGGTATGCCGGAGCATACCGTCGGTATGCCGATGTTTGTCACAAAATGTTCTCTGGCTCACAAAACGGTATACCGTCGGTATGCCGGAGTATACCGTCGGTATTCCGATCAATATCACAGAATGTTTTGTGTACCACAAAATGGTATACCGCCGGTATGCCGGAGCATACCGCCGGTATGCCGACATTTTCTCACAGAAAGTTTTGTGGTCAACAAAACGGTATGCCGGAGCATACTGCCGGTATGCCGTTCTATAAGGTATTGATTTTTGACTTAAGAATAGAAAGCTTTTAGTTTTGTCATCCAACCTTAAGTGTTTATAGAAAGACCTTGACCTTGTACAGACTCGAAATCTTGAAGTGTAGAGAGCCGTCTTTACAAGGATGCACCGGTCTTTGCTTCAGTCTTCAAGGCACAGGTTGGTAATCTTGAATGGACAGACTTAATGTAGTAGAGCTTCTGAATTGATGTCAATCTGATAAACAGAGAAAACTAGACTACGAAGATGCTGTTAATTATATCAAAATAAAATGTACCAACAATCTCCTCCATTTTGATAATTGACAAAACAGAGAGAGAGCATCTTCAGGGAGTTACTCCCCCGTAGGTAGACAACTCCCCCTAAATACGTTTTCTTCCCCTTTGTTACTTAGTCAAAGATGGGAATATATAAAAGAATTTAGCATGAATAGGGAACACAGTATCATAGATAAAAGCATGCATTGATAGATTAAAAAGTTGAAATGGGTACATGCGTGACACCAGATAACACTACATAAAGACAGATATAAAAGCTCTCCTCTATAAGAGCTAGCAAGACAATAAAAAGACTGAAATCAAGTCATCGCAGGACTGCACACAACTAAAAACAACTAACCACTGGTCCCCGAAGGACCGCAAAAGACAGAAAGACCACACAAAAGAAAAGAAAACAACTACTTATTCGACATTACCAACACTAGGAGGCAACCCCTACTCATCAGCCGGATCATCCCCACCATCCTGAGCCTGGTGGAAAGCGTCAAAAGGATCAATGCCATGCGGGTACATAAAACCGTAGGCATTGGGATCGGAAAAGCGGGAGGCCTGGTACATTGGATCCTGGAGATTCAGGTCCAGAAATGCATCCCGGTCCTGAAGGGTGCGCTGAATGAAATACGCCTGGTCATGGAAGCGGGACTGGATGAGGGTACCAAGGCCACGAGTGTGGGCCCGCATCTGCTCCTCTGCCTGAGCCATACGCATGTTAAAATGCTGCTGTATCAGCGGCATATAGCGGCCGGAGGCAGGAGGAGTAGAGGCGGGTGCAGCAGGAGCAGAGGCTGGCGGCTCTTGGGAGGAGGAGGCACGAGATGTGGAGGAAGCACCAACGGAACGAGAAACAGCGAGGAAGGATGGGACGCCGTCCGAGTAGCAAGGGGAGAGGTCGACTTGCTTGGCTTCCAAGGTAAGTGTGATGAAGGATCCATAGTATAGATTCTGCTTTCTCGCAGGCAGGACGCCGAAGAAGGCATGGAGAAGAGTCTTGGGGAAGGACCAAGGCTTCTTCGAATAGAGGTAGTACATGCACACCAGGGCATCACCGGTGATGGCATCATAGTTGCCGCCCTTGGGATAGATGGTGTGGCACACGATCCTATGGAGCTCGTAGTAGAACGGCTCCAGCTGGGCGGAAAGGGCCGGGATATTAGGAGGGTTTGGACCCTTGCAAATGATAGCACAGAATTCGTCAAAGGAGCACGCCGCCGAAGGATGAAGAGCGGCCAAGCCCGGCAGAGCCTCTCCTCTGTCCGGGACACCGAGAATATTACCGATGTCACGAGCCGTCAGGTAAAAATGGCAGTCGTTGACCATCGTCTCAATGGCGCCATGCTCGACATCAGGAATAAAGTTGCAGTAGAACAAACGCACGGCGGCGTGGTAGACAGGCACCTGACGCTGAAGGAGGGAAGTGAGACCGGCCTCCTCGAAGAGAGAAACATGGCCGGAGAAGAGGTTCCAGTTAATGGCGCGGCCTTTGTAGACGTTATGGTGCACGAAGTGTTGGAACCAAGATTCGGTAGCCAATGAGGAGGTGAAGACCCGCTGGTCATATCCATGGGGGAGAGCCACCGGGGTAAAAGGATTCGAAACGATGGAGGAGGAACGGGGACGCTTGGGATTGGCCATGGAGGAGATGAAGATAGTTGGAAGTGGAAGTAAGGTTTTGAGAAGATATGAAAAAGTAGAGGAGGATGAAGAAGAGAATAGGGTTTTTAAAGAAGATGTTGGGAAGGGGAAGGGTGGGAACGGTTGTAGAGGACGAGGGAGAAAAAGAGGTGGTTTTGAAATGGAGATAATGGAGGAGTTAAAAGAGGGGAGTGGAAGGGGTGGGTTATTAATGTGGATGGAAAGTTATGGAATGGGGAAGAGGAAAAGAGGAGTTGTGTATTGAATGAGGAAATGATGGATGTGATGGGTAGTTAATGAGGGAGAAGGAATAAAGGGAGAATGGAAGAGTGGTGGGGCCTGAGAACAGAAATGACTAAGCAGTCCGCCGCAAACCGGTATACCGTCGGTATGCCGACGTATGCCGACGGTATACCGATTTTTGGCACAGAACATAATTTTGAACCAAAATCGGCATGCCGTCGGTATACCGACGTATACCGTCGGTGTGCCGACCGAGAAGAACTATGAGTCGAAATTTAAAATGCCCAATTCTTGGCAAAGAAAAACGAAGCGATCCTCCAGGAGAGGTTTGGTGAAAATATCGGCTAACTGATAAGTAGTGTCAATAAATTCAAGGCGGATATCCCCCTTTTGTTCATGATCACGAAGAAAGTGGTGTCTAATTTCAATATGCTTCGTGCGTGAGTGACAAATCGGGTTTTTCGTGAGATTGATCGAGCTAGTGTTATCACATTTAATAGGGGTGCAAGTATGAGAAATACCATAATCTATAAGTGTTTGGGACATCCAAAGAATTTGTGCACAACAGCAACCGGTCGCAATATACTCGGCCTCAGTGGTTGAAAGAGTAACAGAATTTTGTTTATTACTAAACCACGATACTAAGGATTTCCCAAGGAATTGACATGTGCCGCTAGTGCTGTAACGCCCCAGTCCCAAAAATACGTAGGACTAGGAACATAGACATGCCAGCTGTATTCATACGAAGTACACACCAATATATGGAATCCTCGTATGAATACATAAGCTGTAAAATACAGTAGAACCATAACTAATCTCATCCACACAGAATAAATGAATAAAAGATATTATATAATGAATTTGTCTTGATACAATATGTTGGGCGAAGACAAATCCACTACCAACAAGTAAAAGAAAAATACATAAGAAAAGATATGAATTTGACGAGCGAAGCGAAGACGATCCAAGTGCAATCATCCTCGAAGAAATAGCGATGATCACGGCTAGAGCTAGGACACCTGCGAAAGACAATAGCACACACCTGGAGAGATAACCAGGTCCTCAGAGGGACGTAACAAGACACATAATATCATGCCATATAAACTGAATAAATATTGCTCAAATAAATAAGTCAATTGAATTATAACATGGTCCAATACGCACCTACTGAACGAGCGTACCAGCTCCCCAACCAAACAAGGACAGAAGATGGTAAACTAATTCACGGCAATGTATCTTTCCATACTATGAATCCAATATGGTATCCGGACCCCAACAACGTTCAATACCTTCTCATCGAAGTAGTAAGTCACACCTACAACCAAACAAGGACAAGATGTGACGAACTAATCTGCGACAAGTTATTGTTCCAAGCCACGGTCAGATACAAGTACCCAAACTAAAAGTACTCGTACCTAATGGATAAAAGTAGCCTAACCGTTCTAAGTGAATGTAGTTAAGAACAATTCATGGTCGCATGACTACCCGGTCAATACCAATGCAGTACCTCAGTAGCGAATCACAACACCATATACTATTCCTCAGTATCGAGCGAGTCTATAGAATATAGTCTACCTATCGTTCCTCAGTAGCGAGCGAGTCTACGATAGATAGGGTAGTAGTCAACTTCCAATCATGTTCTTCCCGTCCAATGCCAACTCATAACTGCTAAGTCTTCTAGCATGCAATTCTATTAGCAGTTATTTCCTAACGTACGGCTTATACGTACTAGTGGCCAGCCAATCACGCATGTCTGAGTCCTATATGTGACACACAATAACGTGGTATAAACGTGTCAAGGCCTATGAATGCAACACACAAAGGGTGGTCCCTTAACTCTAAGTTTAATGTGTAAGAAAATAATACATAGCAAGAAACTGAACAGTAAATTCTAACAGGTTTTGCCATGTATCACAGTTTATTTTGCATAAAGAAAATAATGAACATGCATGAAATATGAGCTAAAATAATTAAACAGCAAATGGCAAGGTGTCTTGCCTGGTAGGACGCCTGGTGTGCTGCGATAATCATGGTGGCATGAACTGCGACTTTGATGTAATAACTACACAAGGTGATCTCGGGTGGTGACACGGACAGTTCCATTGGGTCCAGAAGGGTCAAGTTGGTTAGGTTGGACATATTGGCGAGGGAATATGAGAATGAGTTTAGTCATGGAAAGGGGGAAATCAAGGGAGAAAGATAAATAATATAAATACAAATTTTTGAAAATACTTATAATTCTTTGAAAACCCTACTTACTAGTAAAAGTAAAAATAAATTTTTGTTAAATACTTGAAAATATATTTTATTAGTCAAAATACTTTTAGGGTAGAAAATTTCTTAAGTTGTAAAATATGATTTAGGTGAAAACTATGTTTCATAATTAAAAATATATTTTAGATAATAATTAAAAATAATACTAATTCATTTAGACCAAAATTTGTCAAATATATATATATATATATATATATATATATATATATATATATATATATATATATATATATACACCTAATCGAGATTAATATTTTAAAATTGCATGAAATGAGCTAGACAATATTTGTCCTACTTATAAAATAATAATACAATTTGCAAAACATCAAATAATAGTAGTAATCCTAAATAATAATAATAATAATAATAATAATAATAATAATAATAATAATAATAATAATACTAGCAACAGTAATCCTAAAAATAATAATGATAATAATAATAATAATAATAATAAAAGTAAAAATATCTACTGCTCCCTTCTCTTCAGTATAGAGAGAGAGAACGAGTGAGGGAGAGAGAAAAAGAAAGAGGGAGATGGAGAGAGGGGGTTCGGTGGCTGGTGGCGACGCCGGCGGTCGGGCGCTGGTCTGAGTAGGAGTGGGCTGAGCGCGAGGCTGAGGAAGAAGGGGGCGGACGCGAAGGGTCTCGCCGGCGGCGAGGCTGGGCGGACAGGGGCGGAGGCGAGCGGCTGATGGCTCGCACGGATCTGGCTGGGATGGGCGAACGAAGCGGAGAGGAGCGGTGAGAAGGGGCGGTCGGCGGCGCCGGAGGAAGAAGGGGCTCGGAGAAGGGGGTTTTGGTGGAGGCGCTCGCCGAAGTTCGGCAGCGCGGTGGCGGCGGCCGTGAGGGCACGACGAGTGTTGGGTTTCGCGTGCGGGGAGGCACCAGCTAGGGCGGCGACGGCTAGGACAGGTCCACTCCGGCGGTTGCCGGTAGCTAGGCACGGTGGACGAGATCGGGAGGTGCGGTGGAGGAGAAAAGAAGAGAGGGGAGGCGGTCCAACTGCGACGGGCGAGGCACGGAGGGGAAATCGGACGGCGAGTGCGCGGAGTCTTCACCATGTCCAATGGTTGGGGTTGCTCACGGTGGACGCGGGCAAGGCGCAATCGTTGGGAGCTTGGCGGAAGGACATCGCCGGTCTGGTCGAGGTGAGTGGTGGATGTGTTTATGATTTCGTTGGCTGGTAAATTTTGGTTTTGGTAGTTCGATGGCAGATTTTGGTGGTGGTGGGTTATGGTGGTGCCGGGGGAGGAATACGGCGGTGATGCCGTGGCGACGGGTGGGGGGACACGGCGTTATTGGCCATGGCAGTGGTGGTCTCAGTGAAGATGGGGTGTTGACGACGGCAAGGGTGATGGTGTTGGCTGCCGCGGTGGTGGCGGTGGTTGGTTTGATGGCCGATGGAGGCGGGCGAGTCGGGGACAGAGATGAGGGTGCTGGTTGTAATGGTGATGGTGTGGTGATGGCTGTCGAGTTGGGTTTGATGGAGTCGGCCAGGGTGACGGGGGTGGTCGGGTTAGGTTTAGGGTTGGAAATTTTGGTTCGTATCGGGGATTATGTCCGACACAGAAATAATGTAATTGTAAAAAATGGAATAAGATTATGGATGGTGGAGCACGGACACGATACACATTTGGTTGTGGAATTATGTGGAGAATAGAAATACATGGATGAGTACCTGCCTATTTATAGGATGTGGAAATTCCCAATTAGATAACGATTAGGAGTAGTTTAAACCCAATTTAGATAATTCAATCTATAATTTAATTTAATTCAATAAATCCAAATCCAAATCAAAATCCAATTCCAAATACAAATCAAATTTGAATCTAATTAAATTCTTGGTTTAAAATCAATAGAATAAATCAAATTTCAAATGTTTCACTATTTAAATAAATCCATAAATTTAAATCAAGATTTAAATCGTCACAATAATTTCAAATTTTATTTTCCAAAAATACAATAATAATAATTTTGAAAATACTATTATTATTTAAATGCACTAATAAATAATTAAAATAATATTTATAAAGAATATTATTTATTATTAGTAACTGCTATAAATGAAAAGGCTTTCATAAATGAAATCGTAAACTTTGGAAATTTCAGTATGATAACTAAAAAAATAATTATTATATATATTATTTTGAAAATAGAAAAAAATATTTTTCTAAATTATGTATGCTCGCACATAATCGCACTCGTCGAGCAATTACGAAAAATAAAATTCTGTGCGCGACGTACAATACGACTACGCGACGTACAATACAAAATTTAAATCGGTACCAAATTTAATAATAAAAAAAAAATAAAAAAAAATAGTAGAAATTTAGGGGTTTTACATCCTACTCAACTTAAAAGAATTTCGTCCTCGAAATTAAGAATTAGTAGGGGGTGAGAGGACACAAGGGGGTATCAATGGGGATCCAACGATGACACTGCTTTCACAAAATCATGTCGTAAGAAATCGCGATCTAGATCATAGAAAAACAATACGGTATGGTCATGGGTAATGAATGAGGGTCACAATTAAGAGAATGAAATAGATTCACTTAAATTAAGCGATTAGAGGGTCTTGATAGGGCCGAGTAGTTTAGGATGAAGATATAGCAACATCGAGTGGTAATGGTTAGAATTGATAGGACAGCTAGAGGAATTTCAAGTATTACGCCTTCGTCCATCGAAAAATTGGTGAAGGCGAAAGCAATATAGAGTTCGAAGAAGGCGTTATCGAATACTAATACATGATTCAAGGATGACCGAAAAATTTCAAAAGGAGTTGCCAAGGCAGTCGCGGATGGAACTCTAGAAGACAAGTTTAGCTATGTCCCCATCCACGTAGAACGATAGATAAAAGCGAACCAAAGTGCACTCGGTTGATCAGACCATCATGCACCGGTTCTGATTAGACAATATGTTAGTGAGCGCGCTCAATACCATTAGTCATGAACAAACTCGATAAATAGATGAGTTTGCAAAACTAGATTATAGTAGCAACATTAGTTAAGGGGGTAAAAATATAGGCACGAGATTAAGATTGAAATAAGGAACAAATATGAATAGTCTAAGAGTCATAGGAATCTAAGTCTTGCTTATTCCTATACTATCATTCTACGGTTTCATTGACCAAGGCTTGGTTGACTAGATGGGTTAGGGCCCTCTAAACTTTACAAGTACCAAGGGATTGCTAGGTCACAAGACATTCTACCCAACTTAAAAGAATTAAACTAATGGTGTTTGGGACAGCTAACTAATAGGGTCAATCTCTAGCAGGCACGAAGGAAGGATAAAAATTTTTGTTAGAAGGAATCAAGCAATATGCAGTCGATGAGTCAAACGGTAGATAAAATCTAGGAAAGAGTCAAGTATGTGGATGAGACCCTAGACTTCTAATCCTATACGCAGGCTTGCTTGGTACGGTAAAGTAACCAAACAATTTATCTTGACCTGCATGGACCACCACAAAAATATGTAACGCCCCAGTCCCAAAAATACGTAGGACTAGGAACGTAGACATGCCAGCTGTATTCATACGAAGTACACACCAATATATGGAATCCTCGTATGAATACATAAGCTGTAAAATACAGTAGAACCATAACTAATCTCATCCACACAGAATAAATGAATAAAAGATATCATATAATAAATTTGTCTTGATACAATATGTTGGGCGGAGACAAATCCACTACCAACAAGTAAAGGAAAAATACATAAGAAAAGATATGAATTTGGTGAGCGAAGCGAAGACGATCCAAGTGCAATCATCCTCGAAGAAATAGCGATGATCACGGCTAGAGCTAGGACACCTGCGAAAGACAATAGCACACACCTGGAGAGATAACCAGGTCCTCAGAGGGACGTAACAAGACACATAATATCATGCCATATAAACTGAATAAATATTGCTCAAATAAATAAGTCAATTGAATTATAACATGGTCCAATACGCACCTACTGAACGAGCGCACCAGCTCCCCAACCAAACAAGGACAGAAGATGGTAAACTAATTCACGGCGACGTATCTTTCCATGCTATGAATCCAATATGGTATCCGGACCCCAACAAGGTTCAATACCTTCTCATCGAAGTAGTAAGTCACACCTACAACCAAACAAGGACAAGATGTGACGAACTAATCCGCGACAAGTTATTGTTCCAAGCCACGGTCAGATACAAGTACCCAAACCAAAAGTACTCGTACCTAACGGATAAAGGTAGCCTAACCGTTCTAAGTGAATGTAGTTAAGAACAATTCATGGTCGCATGACTACCCGGTCAATACCAATACAGTACCTCAGTAGCGAGTCACAACACCATATACTATTCCTCAGTATCGAGTGAGTCTATAGCATATAGTCTACCTATCATTCCTCAGTAGCGAGCGAGTCTACGATAGATAGGGTGGTAGTCAACTTCCAATCATGTTCTTCCCGCCCAATGCCAACTCATAACTGCTAAGTCTTCTAGCATGCAATTCAATTAGCAGTTATTTCCTAACGCACGGCTTATACGTACTGGTGGCCAGCCAATCACGCATGTCTGAGTCCTATATGTGACACGCAACAACGTGGTATAAACATGTCAAGGCCTATGAATGCAACACACAAAGGGTGGTCCCTTAACTCTAAGTTTAATGTGTAAGAAAATAATACATAGCAAGAAACTGAACAGTAAATTCTAACAGGTTTTGCCATGTATCACAGTTTATTTTGCATAAGGAAAATAATGAACATGCATGAAATATGAGCTAAAATAATTAAACAGCAAATGGCAAGGTGTCTTGCCTGGTAGGATGCCTGGTGTGCTGCGATAATCATGGTGGCATGAACTGCGACTTTGATGTAATAACTACACAAGGTGACCTCGGGTGGTGACACGGACAGTTCCATTGGGTCCAGAAGGGTCAAGTTGGTTAGGTTGGACATATTGGCGAGGGAATATGAGAATGATTTTAGTCATGGAAAGGGGGAAATCAAGGGAGAAAGATAAATAATATAAATACAAATTTTTGAAAATACTTATAATTCTTTGAAAACCCTACTTACTAGTAAAAGTAAAAATAAATTTTTGTTAAATACTTGAAAATATATTTTATTAGTCAAAATACTTTTAGGGTAGAAAAATTTCTTAAGTTGTAAAATATGATTTAGGTGGAAACTATCTTTCATAATTAAAAATATATTTTAGATAATAATTAAAAATAGTACTAATTCATTTAGACCAAAATTTGTCAAATTTATATATATACACCTAATCGAGATTAATATTTTAAAATTGCTTGAAATGAGCTAGACAATATTTGTCCTACTTATAAAATAATAATACAATTTACAAAACATCAAATAATAGTAGTAATCCTAAATAATAATAATAATAATAATAATAATAATACTAGCAACAGTAATCCTAAAAATAATAATGATAATAATAATAATAATAATAATAATAATAATAAAGTAAAAATATCTACTGCTCCCTTCTCTTCAGTGTAGAGAGAGAACGAGTGAGGGAGAGAGAAAAGGAAAGAGGGAGATGGAGAGAGGGGGTTCGGAGGCTGGTGGCGACGCCGGCGGTCGGGCGCTAGTCCGAGGAGGAGTGGGCTGAGCGCGAGGCTAAGGAAGGAGGGAGCGGACGCGAAGGGTCTCGCCGACGGCGAGGCTGGGCGGACAGGGGCGGAGGCGAGCGGCTGATGGCTCGCGCGGATCTGGCCGGGATAGGCGAACGAAGCGGAGAGGAGCGGTGAGAAGGGGCGGTCGGCGGCGCTGAAGGAAGAAGGGGCTCGGAGATGGGGGTTTTGCTAGAGGAGCTCGCCGAAGTTCGACAGCGCGGTGGCGGCGGCCGTGAGGGCACGACGAGTGGGGGTTTTCGCGCGCGGGGAGGCTCCAGCTAGGGCGGCGATGGCTAGGGCAGGCGCACTCCGGCGGTTGCCGGTGGCTGGGCACGGTGGACGAGATCGGGAGGTAAGACAGAGGAGAAAATAAGAGACGGGAGGCGGTCCAACTACGACGGGCGAGGCACAGAGGGGAAATCGGACGACGAGTGCGCGGAGTCTTCACCATGTCCGATGGTCGGGGTTGCTCACAGGTGGATGCGGGCAAGGCGCAATCGTTGGGAGCTTGGCGGAAGGACATCGTCGGTCTGGTCGAGGTGAGTGGTGGGTGTGTTTATGATTTCGTTGGCTGGTAAATTTTGGTTTTGGTAGTTCGGTGGCGGATTTTGGTGGTGGTGGGTTATGGTGGTGCCGGGGAAGGAATACGACGGTGATGCCGTGGCGACGGGTGGGGGGACTCGGAGTTATTGGCCATGGCAGTGGTGGTCTCAGTAAAGATGGGGTGTTGACGACGGCGAGGGTGATGGTGTTGGCTGCCGCGGTGGTGGCGGTGGTTGGTTTAATGGCCGATGGAGGCGGCCGAGTCGGGGACAAGGATGGGGGTGCTGGTTGTAATGGTGATGGTGTGGTGATGGCTGTCGAGTTGGGTTTGATGGAGTCGGCCAGGGTGACGGGGGTGGTCGGGTTAGGTTTAGGGTTGAAAATTTTGGTTCGTGTCGGAGATTGTGTCCGACACGAAAATAATGTAATTGTAAAAAATAGAATAAGATTATGGATGGTGAAGCACGGACACGATACACGTTTGGTTGTGGAATTATGTGGAGAAAAGAAATACATGGATGAGTACCTGCCAATTTATAGGATGTGGGAATTCCCAATTAGATAACGATTATGAGTAGTTTAAACCCAATTTAGATAATTCAATCTATAATTTAATTTAATTCAATAAATCCAAATCCAAATCAAAATCCAATTCCAAATACAAATTAAATTTGAATCTAAATAAATTCTTGGTTTAAAATCAATGGAATAAATCAAATTTCAAATGTTTCACTATTTAAATAAATCCATAAATTCAAATCAAGATTTAAATCGTCACAATAATTTCGAAATATATTTTCCAAAAATAAAATAATAATAATTTCAAAAATACTATTATTATTTAAATGCACTAATAAATAATTAAAATAATATTTATAAAGAATATTATTTATTATTAGCAACTGCTATAAACGAAAAGGCTTTCATAAATCAAATCGTAAACTTTGGAAATTTCAGTATGATAACTAAAAAATAATTATTATATATATTATTTTGAAAATAGAAAAAAATATTTTTCTAAATTATGTACGCTCGCACATAATCGCACTCGTCGAGCAATTACGAAAAATAAAATTTTGTGCACGACGTACAATACGACTACGCGACGTACAATACAAAATTTTAAATCGGTACCAAATTTAATAATAAATAAATAAATAAAAAATAGTAGAAAATTAGGGGTTTTACATCCTACCCAACTTTAAAGAATTTTGTCCTCGAAATTAAGAATCAGTTGGGGGGTGGGAGGACACAAGGGGGTATTAATGGGGATCCAACGATGACAATGCTTTCACAAAATCATGTCGTAAGAAATCGCGATCTAGATCGTAGAAAAACTATACGGTATGGTCATGGATAATGAATGAGGGTCACGATTAAGAGAATGAAATAGATTCACTTAAATTAAGCGATTAGAGGGTCTTGATAGGGCCGAGTAGTTTAGGATGAAGATATAGCAACATCGAGTGGTAATGATCAGAATTGATAGGACAGCTAGAGGAATTTCAAGTATTACGCCTTCGTCCTTCGAAAAATTGGTGAAGGCGAAAGCAATATAGAGTTCGAAGAAGGCGTTATCGAATACTAATACATGATTCAGGGACGACCAAAAAATTTCAAAAGGAGTTGCCAAGGCAGTCGCGGATGGAACTCTAGAGGACAAGTTTAGCTATGTCCCCATCCACGTAGAACGATAGATAAAAGCGAACCAAAGTGCACTCGGTTGATCAGACCATCATGCACCGGTTCTGAGTAGACAATATGTTAGTGAGCGCGCTCAATAGCATAAGTCATGAACAAACTCAATAAATAGATGAGTTTGCAAAACTAGATTAGAGTAGCAACATTAGTTAAGGTGGTAAAAATATAGGCACGAGAGTGCCATTATGGGAGAAGTGTATTGTTAGTAGAACCAAAATAATGTCATCGACATAAATTTGAACCAATAAAAGAGTGCCATTATGGGATTTGATAAAAAGTGTCGTATCGACTTTGCCCTTAGAAAAATTGTATGAAACAAGAAAGGAGCTAAGGCGCTCATACCAAGCATGGGGAGCTGGTTTGAGGCCATAAAGGGCTTTGTGGAGTTTGAACACGTGATTAGGAAATTGAAAATCTTCAAAGCCGGGAGGTTGTTTTACATAAACTTCCTCTTTAAAAATACCATTTAGAAAGCACTCTTAACATCCATTTGAAAGAGTTTAAAATCATTAAAGCAAGCAAAAGCACATAGCATACGAATGGATTCAAGACGAGCAACCGGAGCATAGGTTTCGTCGTAGTCAATGCCTTTCTCTTGGTTATAGCCTTGAGCAACCAATCGTGCTTTGTTACGAGTCACTAACCCATCTTCATTAAGTTTATTTCGAAACACCCATTTAGTTCCAATAATGGGGTGATTGCTAGGTTTTGGGACAAGTTCCCAAACCTTGTTTCGCTCAAATTGATTTAGCTCTTCTTGCATCGCTATCATCCAAAATTCATCATGAAAAGCATCATTAATATTTTTAGGCTCTATTTGAGAGATAAAAGTCACGTTTGCACAAAGATAACGAGTGGAGGATCTAGTGCTTACACTGGAAGAAGGATCCCCAATGATAAGCTCCTTAGGATGATTGGTGACAAATCTCCATTCTTTTGGGAGATCCTTTTGAGGAGGCTCGAGAGGTGGAGACTCTTTTGTTGGAGGAGTCACAACTTCATTGTTAGATGAAGAAGGACGATCTCTAATAGAGGAGTTCTCCAACCCAAACGAGATATCATCAATATCATCGGAAGAGAAGAATGTAGAAGAGTTAAGTTCATTAAAAGAGACAATGATTGACTCTTCGACAACAAGACTTCTTTTATTAAAAACACGAAAACCTTTACTATGAGTAGAGTATCCAAGGAATATTCCTTCATAGGCTTTTTCTTCAAACTTGCCTAGGTTATCCTTGGTATTCAAAATAAAATAATTACATCCAAAAACTTTAAAATATTCAATAGAGGGAATTTTGTCAAACCAAAGCTCATAAGGAGTCTTTTTAGAAATAGGTCTAATCAAGACCCTATTTATAACATGACATGCCGTGTTAACGACTTCCACCCAAAAATATTGAGGGAGCTTATATTGGTTTAACATAACCCGGGCCATATCGCCAAGGGTTCTATTCTTTCTCTCCACAACACCATTTTTTTGAGGAGTTCGTGGACAAGCAAAATCATGTCTAAAACCATTCTTTTCACAAAATCTTTTGAAATCGGCATTGTCAAATTCTCCTCCATGATCACTTCTAATCTTGTTAATAGAAAACCTTTCTCATTTTGAACACATTTACAAAAAGCAACAAATTTACGAAAAGTATCACTTTTGCAAGCAAGAAAAATAACCCAAGTAAAGCTCGAAAATCATCAACCAAAATAAAAGCATAAAGCTTGCCTCCAAGACTAGCAACTCTACTAGGACCAAAAAGATCCATATGAATAAGTTGAAAAGGTCTAGAGGTACTCACAGAGTTGATGGATTTGAAGGATGACTTGGTCAACTTACTTTTCTCGCATTCTTCACACACCATATCCTTTTTGAAAGGGATACTTGGGAGTCCTCTTACGAGCTTCTTGGTGGCAAGATGAGAAATGGTATCCATGTTGGCGTGTTCAAGCCTCATGTGCCAAAGCCAACTTTTATCGTTCTTAGCAACTAAGCACCTGTCATTGTTAGTATCTTCGACAAGATATAAAATATAGATATTATTTTCTCTAATGCCTTCATAAATAATAGATCCACTTGAACAATCGGTAATGAAACATTTAAGCTTAACAAACTTGATATCATAACCATTATCGGTGAGATGACTAATACTAAGAAGATTGTGTTTAAGATTAGGAACAAGACACACATTCTTAATACAAGGATAAGGAGGGGAACCGATATTACCATTTCCTATAATGTGACCTTTAAGATTGTTACCAAAGGAGACGTGTCCTTCCTTCTTCATCGATAGCGTTGTAAATAATGAAGCATCTCCGGTCATGTGCCGTGAACAACCGCTATCGAGAATCCACTTGCTTCTAGCATGAGAAGGACTCTTCACCTACAACATAAGTTGAAGATGAACAATTTGGTACCCATGATCGTATGGGTCCTTGAGTGTTAGTCTTAGGAACCCACTTATAAACTTTCTTATCAACTAGTTTCCTTGTATGACAGTAATTGGTCATATGTCCAAGCAAGCCACAGTAGTTACAAATTATAGAGGATTTAGAAGAAGACGTGTGAGTATCATGCATATGTGAATCTTTAGTACGAGGAATTCTATCATTAGTATTGTGATGATGATAATAAAAAGCATGATGCGAAATATTTTTCTTAACAAATGGTCCTTTCCTTGTGTTAGAATAGGACTTGTGTGTAGTATTCATGTAAGAAGTATGCCTAGCATTGTGATGAGTGTGTAGGTGTCTTGGAGCATGTATGTGAGTAGTATTCTTATTACCTAGTTTCTTACTCTGTACAAGAAGATCATTAAACTTAATAGAAGTATCATATTCTCTCCTATTAGCATCTTGAACTTTATGCATAGCAAATTCATAAGCCCTTCTCATGGATTGAATCTCATCATCCTTTTTCTTGATAGTGACAAAGGATTCTTGAAACTTGAGTCGCAAAGACTCTATTTCATCCATGTCAAAAGCAGGAGATTTCCCCTTTACATCAATAATGATGCTTGAGAGTATCTCTACTTCAAGTTGAAGAGCATCAACCTCTTTTAGAGATTTCTTGTATTTATTTCTAACACCTTTGTGCTCTTCATGTAGTTCAAGGATAGCTTTCTCCAAGTCATCATAAGTAAGAGTATTTAAGGAGAGATCATCAAGTACCTCATCGGTTGCCATGAGACAAACGTTGGCATTGTGTTTGTACTCTTTGTCGTTGTCGGAGTCGCTTGCGTCACTCTCACACCAAATGTTTGTGTTAGCAAATTTTCCGGAGGACGAGCTTCCTTTGCTAGGCTTCTCGTACTTGCTTGAGTCTTTTCTCATCATAGGACAGTCCCTCTTGATGTGTCCGGTTCTTCTGCATTGATAGCACGTCGGATCTTCCTCATTGTCCCGTCTGAAGTGGTTGGCTTTGTTGAATTTGAGAAACTTTCGGAAGTGCTTAGCTGTGAGAGCTATTTCTTTATTATCGTCCGACTCGTTGTCGTCGGAGCTATCCTTGGAGTAGGACTTTGTAACTTTGAGAGCAAGAGACTTCTCCTTCTCTTTGGCCTTCTCCTTCTCCTTCTCTTGTATGGAAGATTCCTCTTGATCTTTCATATCGAGTTCATGAGTCATAAGCTTCCCCATAAGGGTCTCAAGGTTCATTATTGTCAGGTCGTTCCCCTCAATGATTGCGGTAGCTTTAGGACTCCATCCTTTTGTCAATCCTCTAAGGATTTTTTTGATCTTTTCCTGAGCAGGATACTCCTTACCAAGAGAAAAAAGAGGATTAATAATATCACCAAAACGAGGTAAACATGCAACTAATAGACTCATCATGTTTCATTTTAAAGGACTCATATTCTTGCATGAGTCTACTAATCTTGGATTCCTTTACTTATGATGTACCCTCGTGTGTGACTTCAAGTAACTTTCAAATCTCATTGGAAGTCTTACAAGTAGAGATTCTATTGAATTCACTACTATCGAGAGCACAATAAAGAGCGTTCATAGCCTTGGCATCTCGACTAGCAAGCTTCTTGGTATTTTCAGTAAGTATGTCCCTAAGGGTGTCAGATGCAACATCCTCAATAACTCTGGAAGGAGTAGGGAGACCATTATCACACAATCCCATAAATCGAAATCTATGGACTTCAGATAAATGCTCATCCTAATCTTCCAGTAGTTATAGTTGGTTGCATCAAATAGGGGAGGCCTATTGTGGAGTGTCCCTCATTGTGGAAGGTGTTGATACTAGGGTTAGTGGCCATGGATCACTCAAAGGGTGTAAATCCAAATCAAGAGAACAAAGCTCTGATACCAATTGTAGAACCCTAGAGGGGGGGTGAATAGGGAAATAAAAAATAACTAAAGTACAAGAAGCAATATTCGTCAAATAAAAGATAGAGTAAGAAGATCAAACACAAGATGCATCCTGGTATCCTCGCTTGAGGCAATCCAGTCCCGAAACTCTCTTCGACTTAAATCCACTATTTAATAAAATAGTACACACGAGTTTGGATCCGAAGAACTCGCCAACTTCAACACGAGTTTGGATCCGAAGAACTCGCCAACTTCAATACACGAGTTTTTCTTACAAAGGCTCGCCAACTTCAAAGAAATGAGAAGAGAACTTGTTGATCTTCTAACACTTGAAGTTCGAAATTTACAACTCTTAAATACTCTAGCACTTTGGGAGAGGATGACAATTAAAAGCTTGGTAGAGTATTAATGGTAGAGCTCTTGGTTGTTTGGAAAATTTATGGCAAGAGTTGGTAAAGCCTTCAAGAGAGAGAGGGCTTTCATTTATAGAGAAACCAAGAGTAGGTAGCATTTAATGCTCCTGGATACAGCCTGACCGGCATACCGTCGGTATGGACCGGCATACCGTCGGTATACCGGTCGAACAGTAACGGTCATATTAATATCCGTTGGAAGCATTTAATACTGCCATTAATGCTAGTCTTTGCCATTCAAAAATCAAATTTGTAACTCGGTTATACCGTCGATATGCCGCGGTATACCGTCGATATACGAGTGTGTCACAGAAAGTTTTTGTAATAAACAAAACGGTATACCGTCGGTATGCCGGAGCATACCGTCGGTATGCTGATGTTTGTCCACAGAATGTTCTCTGGCTCACAAAACGGTATACCGTCGGTATGCCGGAGTATACTGTCGGTATTCCGATCAATATCACAGAATATTTTGTGTACCACAAAACGGTATACCGCCGGTATGCCGGAGCATACCGCCGGTATGTCGACATTTTCTCACAGAAAGTTTTGTGGTCAACAAAACGGTATACCGTCGGTATGCCGTTCTATAAGGTATTGATTTTTGACTTAAGAATAGAAGCTTTTAGTTTTGTCATCCAACCTTAAGTGTTTACAGAAAGACTTAGACCTTGTACAGACTCGAAATCTTGAAGTGTAGAGAGCCGTCTTTGCAAGGATGCGCCGGTCTTTGCTTCAGTCTTCAAGGCACAGGTTGGTAATCTTGAACGGACAGACTTAATGTAGTAGAGCTTCTGAATTGATGTCAATCTGATAAACAGAGAAAACTAGACTACGAAGATGCTGTTAATTATATCAAAATAAAATGTGCCAACAGCGTGGACTCCAGATGTGATTGAATCTGACATCACTAGTGTAAAACCCCTCTATTTTTTAAAAGCAATTAAAATAATTAAATAATTCTAAATGTTACCTAAGATAATTTATGAACAAATTATAAGAATGTGAATACTAATAATAAATAATAACAACAAGAATTATATGTATATATGAATATATAAGTGAATATATATGAGTATATAGACATAAGGGAAATTAGATAAAAAGTGTTAAAAAAAATTAAAGCGCCACTGTAGCCGAAGCTACAGTAGCTTCGTTTTCTCGAGCCACCTGAACCGAACCCAAGGCCACGATATACTCGCGTATATTCAAACCCGAAACCAATCAAATCTCACTCAAATCTAAACCAAATAAATCCAAATCTTTCCTAATAAAACTATACGTATTCTCTACCAGATTAGCTCGAGATTGAACTTAAATCCGAATCAAATCCTTGCAATTTTTGAATTTAAATCACTATATACCACAATAACCAAAAATTGAGTTTCCATCCAAAATCTCTCTCGATTCTCCACCCAACCTAAATTCCTTGCACCCGAGCCTTGCCAGCAACCCAGCACAGCTACCCCGCTGCCTGCACCTGGCCGTCGACCGCCGCATCACCGAAGAACGACTACAAACCAAGCCGCGAAACAGAACACTCTGTTTCAAAAATGCAGTGAGGTACCCATCTTCTCGTTCTGATTTCTTCATGCTCGTTGTTCGTTTTTTATTCTACAAAATTCTATGCGAAGCCCATTTGACCCTCTTCGAGATCCTTCAGACGGATTTCAAAAGGACCCACTAACTTGCTTGAAAAGTCGAGACGAAGTTAGCGAAAAACTTATTTTCTGTAGTGTTAAAACTGTTTTAAAATGACAACTTGGAAGCCAATTTGTGACCTGTACATTAGGGTTTGGTAGAAACTAATTGAAACCAGTTAAAGACAATATAACCGAGATTACAACGCACATGTTCAAACTATATTTCGATAAATGTACATAAGTTATGAGTTGTTGAAGTTGACAGAAAAATTGTTTCTAAAATATTAAAAATTCATTAAAACTTTCCGATACGACGTACGCTCTGACAAACCGGGCAACGTGTTCATGCATTATACGTACCAAAAGATGCGTATGGATGTTGCCGACGTATAGGAACTGGCGGAACTCAGTTTCGTTGCGTATGTGCGACGAAATCAGTGCTTATCCGTCAAGATACTCCCGTATTGACCCTTTGCAAATTAAGCCACAACTTTGCGTACAGTCGTCAGATCGAGATGAAATAGGACCGTATCGATTTTCTGGTCCTGTGTGCCAAGTTTGGTTCGATTCTGAGAATGTCGACCGGAACGCCTTTTTGGCGGGCCCGCGACCCGCTTCAATGGGCGAAATTGTATACGGCTCATCGGAATCCAAAACTGGACATACCGTTGAGTTCGTCTCATCAAACCAAACTCGTAGACATATAGTTTGACGACTTTAGAGACCATAGACTTTGGCACGCGTTTCGATATAAAACGGGTCCAACGGCGGACATTATTTTGACCCAAAATTACGATTTTGCCCCTATTTCAGAATTTAACTTTTGTATAGGCATTTCCTAGATATATCATATACACCGGAAACGTTCTTGATGTCTGTTTCAGCATCCGGAGCCGTTCGTGCATTTTGAGATTTTTTGCTGACGTGACTAATTGCTTGGAGTTGTTATTCCGCACTGCCAGGCAAGATACCTTGCCATATTTACTGTTTATATTATTTGCATCTTATTGTAGTTCTACATGGTTATTTCTAGTTCCTTAGTTATTTTCCTGTTATTTCTTCCTGATTTACTTACCATGCTTTCTGCTATATATAATGCAACTGCTAGTTACACTTTATTATTACTTTGAAACCTTGTCTATGAACCTAGAGTTAAGGGACTACCTTGTTATTTGTATTCCATAAACTTGACACAGTTGTACCACGAGATATGTGTGAGATGACTAGCATATAGAGGTACTTGCGTGTTGGCTGATCCCCAGTGTGCATGTGTTAGGTCTAACTGCTAATAGAGGCATGTTAGGTAACTTAGCAGTTAGTAGAGGTACAAGGTCGTGGATACGACCTAATAGGTGCATAGGGTGGGGATAACAGTTCCTTAACGTGTAGGCCACGTATACACTTTCCTATTATTATCGGTTATCTCTGCTGGAGATACGGTCCTAAATCCTGATACCTGATTTCCTGCAGGCCTCTGATATTCGATGAATGTTATGCTTTGAGGTCCCTGATATCCTGGTGGGACCATACCTGAGTTTCCCTGCCCCTGTAGCCAGAGTGCCCATGCATTGAAGGTTTGTTCTTAACTGCATGAACACAGTAGAATGGTTAGGTAACCTTAGTCAATGTCATGTCACCCCCACTAGTAGCTTGGGACAATGTCGCATCGTAGAATAGTGTGCTACCCCTTGTCCTGTTTGGTTGTAGGGGTAGTCCACTGTTTCGATGATGAGATATTGGTTCTTGTTACAAATGAGGCTAATTTACCTTACTTGTGATTTATGACATATTATATATTCAGTTTATTATGGCATATTCTTCTTGTATCTTGTTACGTCCCTCTGAGGACCTGGTGATCTCTCCAGGTGTGTGCTTCTGTGATAGTTGCAAGTGTTCTAGCTAAGGTCGTGATCTTCTCCATTTCTTCGCAGAGGATTGCCCTTGAGTCGACTGGCTACCTTTCCTTCGCATTTTCTCCCGTGTATTATCCGTCTCATTTAAATGGTTGGTAGTAGATTTGTCTCCACCCAACTACATGTATAGATAATAAATTTTATAGTGATTTATATTATTATTCTCTTATTTGGTGGATGAGATTTAGTTGTCTTGGTTTACTGTATTTTATAGCTTATGTATACATACGAGGTTTCCATATATTGGAGTATACTTCGTATGTATGCAGCTGGCATGTCCACGTACTTAGTTCCAAGTATTTTGGGACTGGGGCGTTACAACTAGAATGATGAACCTTAATACATTCCCAAGCCGAAGAAATAGAGAAAGTACCTATTCTTCCTGGAACCCATATAAAATTTTCTGACCCCTCCGGTGTAAGCTGGATATTTATGTGTTGTTCCCCCAACTCTCTGCCTTTGAACAATCTCTTCTAGATATGTGAAGAAGTCGATGATGATGATGCCTGTGTGGGACAAGTATGGGAGAAATATTTGGCTCGCATGAACGTGACCCATAGAGCAAGTCCTGAGCTTCCACCATAATTTAACAGTTAATGCGTCCATCACTTCTTGTAGCCGACGCACTCCCAACCCCCCCAGCCTTGGTAATAGCCACGCACGACCAAGAAAGCCATGATCTTTTGTCACAGCCATTTTTAGAGCCCCAAAGGAAGCATTGTAGCATATCTTCGATTCTTTTAATAACACTAGGTGGGGGATTAAAAGCTGCCAATGTGTATACAGTAATCGAAGTGAGAACTGACCTAATAAGAATCAGTCGTCCTTCCAATGATAGGGACTTGTTGTCCCAACTACTGATTCTATTCCTGATCTTGGACACGAGCTCTTCAAACATGTCAGCATTTCTCATTCCTACCATCATTGGGGACCCAAGATAGGTCATGGGTAGCTATTGGACAGTGAACCCAAGAGAATTTTTATCTCTTCTATGTGAGCCTCCGATATCAACTAAGAGAGATATATGGCAGATTTCTCTACATTAACTTTCTGGCCTGAAACATCTTCATACTATTCGATAACAGACATCATCTTCTGTAGGGATTTCTTATCACCTCTTAAAAAAAGGATCATATCATCTGCGTAAGCAAGATAAGCAATAATTGGGCATCCACTAGGTGAGTAAAATGGTGTGAAGCCAGTAGTAGATCACAATCGATTTAAATTGCAACTAAAACCTTCCGCTGCTATGACGAAGAGTAGCGGGGAAATAGGATCCCCCTGTCTTAAGCCGCACAACCCTTGAAAGAAGCCAGATGTATTACCATTGATAAGTGTTGAGAACCAGACATTGTCCAAAAGGTGGAGAATCATATCGATCCATTCATTGCAGAATCCCATCTACGGAGGACCCTAATGAGAAAAGCCCAATAAACTAGATCATACGCTTTACTCATATACAATTTCAAAGCCCGCGTTTCCTCCCCATTGTTTATGATGCAGCATACTGATCATTTCTTGAGCCAGGACGATGTTGTCAATAATTTCTCTCCCTTGAATGAATCCACTCTGCTCAGTTGAGATAATACGAGGAAGGATTGGTACCAATCTTCTAGCTAAGAGCTTAGAGAACAGTTTGTTAACAAAATTACATAAGCTAATTGGCCTATAATCTGTGATAGATTTGGGGTCCGTCTTCTTCGAAATTGGGAGCAGGAGGGTACTCATTATGGTTCGAGGGAAGAGAACCCATCAAGGAATAGATGAACCGCAGCAAGAATGTCTGAGCCAATCACTTCCCATACCGCCCTATAGAAACAACCAGAGAATCCATCTGGCCTAGGAGCGCTGTCATGGTCGAGGCTCTTCAATGTTTCAGGATATATATATATATATATATATATATATATATATATATATATATATATATATATATATATATATATATATATATATATATATATAATATATATATATATATATATATATTTTTTTTTCTTTCTTTTTTTAATATATATATATATATATATATATATATATATATAAACCAAAATGGTAAATTAGGAACACTAGATAGATATTTTTCAATCCGGCACACTTATTTTCCGTATGTAGGTTCTGGAACAGAAAAAAGCGTTCCAGATCAAAAGTGTTCCTAATATATTTTATTTTAAATTTTAGAAAACTTACTTATTTAGGAACGCTTTTATATAGTTCTAATATATTTCTTGAAAACCCTTGTAGATTTGACTTTATTTCTTTTCCCCTAATTCTAAATTGCCTCCCAATTCCAAAAGCCATTCCAAAACTCCCTCCTAATTCCAAAATCTATCCCAAATTCTACTGCCCCATCTCCTCTGTACTACGACCTAGGAACCCTCGCCACTTGCCAGGACGTCGCCTCTGCGACCTTCTCTCAGCACCCTTACTTTTCCAGCCACCATCATACGCCCTGGCCTTTGTCACCATTGTTGGTTGAGTCCGACCTGCTGAGACGACCCCGTAGTTGAACATATCAGATACGTCGTACTGATCGGCAACCCGTAGGCTTTTGATCTCCGACGATGTCTTAAATCCAACCGCAGGCCATGTGACCTTCCCCGGTCGCCCAACCCAAACATCTCTGGTGAGCTCCCCCGCTTGGCCCTTACCGTCGTGTGCGACAAATGTCTTGAATATCATCAATTTGGTACTCTAAATATCTCTACAGAAAGCTGCCAAAGATGGTTTGTGACTACTATGTTTCAGGCGTGGACGACCAGTGGACTCTCAAGGAGAACAAAAAGCATTCTCAAGGATTCTGTAAGCACTCTTGACCGATATGAATCTTTTATATTCCATATATTTTCAAATTTGTATCTGCAACAAAAGGAGAGGCACAAAACATTTTAGGGGCCGGCTATACACACCCTAACCATTTCTAAGGACATCCCTCATAACTTAAATGAAAAAATAGATTTATGTTAAAAGACCAATATACCCCAAGACTTTCTAAGAACACCCTACCACAACAACAACAAAATCTGCGATGAGCACGACAAATACTGGTCGAACGGACAATGGTCTGTTCGACAAGTATTGGTCGATCCTGTCTTCTTCTGTTCGACAAATACTGGTCGAACATATCTTCTTCTGTTCGACAAACACGGGTCGAACAAATTCTATTCGAACATGCCATCTTCTGTTCGACACATTCTAGTCTAACATACACACTATAGTTCGACTGTCGTGGGTCGAACATTACTTTATGAGGTCGACAAACCAGGGTCGAACCTATCCATGAATACACCCAAAAAAATTTAATTTTTTGTTTCAACAACAGTTTATAGAGTTCGAATCACAAACAGTGATTAAAAACAAAAATAGTGAAGAGTTTGAACTAATTAGGGCGTTCGATTTATGGGTTGTGAAGGGTTTGGAGAGAGGGGGTAGGGGGGTCGGTTAGGGTTGGAGAAGAGGGGAATCGGTGTGGAGGTGGAGTGAGGTGTGGGGTGTGGGATGTGGAAAATGATAGATTGTATGTTTTAATAGGAATGATATTTTAGTCAAGTGTTGGGGTGCCCTTTGTAATATTCATCATTTAAATCATTTTAATTGGGGTAAACTTAGAACATGGGGTGTCCTTAGAAATGGTTGGGGTGTGTATAGCCGACCCCAACATTTTATTGTTGATGATTGGGCTATAATGAGCATCAGAATCCACTGATGTAAATAGCACTTGTGTTCTAAGGTTTCGACTCATGTGGCACATATCATGTGAATAAGTGCAAGGAACTATTTTTTCACAATTGAGTATAAGTAGATCCTAATCTGCCTATAAAATAGTATTTAAAAGAAGTTACTGATAAAATTCCCTAACTAGTGTGATTTCGATTTTGTGCATCTTTTCAAAAAAATAGTATTTTTTATATTTAGGTGAAATATTTTCACCAAGTATGCACTTTACTACTTTGTATCCTCTTGGCATAAATAATAAACTAAAGCTTAGGATATGAGATCGACCAGTAGTCTAATTGTCAAGCTTAAGTATCACTAACTTAAACAAAAGGGGCAAAATTATTGGTAATTACTCAGATAAGTTATTTTGAATAGGCATGGGAAACTATTGGCATATTAATTTTAAAGAATGGATTTTTGTGATCCATATGACAAAGGCAATTTATCGCCTGGTTCTATCGGATTATGTTAAAGTGAGTAATATTTTAATTTAAGCATGACATCATTTTTTTTATGGATAAATTGAGGTATCCTTGTTAACTTTCATGTGTATTGTCGTGAATGGACTTGATATTGAACTATGAATGGACTTGATATTGAGCTATAATTGGCAAAATTGTCTTGGAAGTTTTTGAACTAAAATTATTTATATTTGACATGTGGAACCATTTAATTAGAATTTGCACCATTAGAGTCAAATGTGGTTGTTTAGTATGGAAACTATTTAGTTTAAACTTTTTCTATGTAGTACTTTTTGGTCAAGCTTTTCCAACAAAAGTCGATTTCTTACTTCTTCTCCAACCGCATAATGCAATGGTTTCTTAATAATCATGATACTTAGCTTGAAGACATTTATGTTATACTGATGAATTCAGACATCTTTTTGAAATTTGGAACTTATGATGAAATTTCTAGTCGTTTGCTTTTATGATCACTAAATTATAACACATTGCTTCATATGATGGTTGTCAACAGGAATTTGATACTTATGATGAAAATTTTCTTAGTATTTTTGAAAGCCTTTGTTCTATGGTTGTCGACACAGAAATTTATGATGTAATACATGTTTGATTAACCCTATTTTATGTCTCTATGTTGTGCAGGTTCTGGAAATTAGCAGGATGAACGAGAATCAATGACAATTTATGAAGAACGAGTAATTAAGTAGAAGACTTAAGATTCAAAGTTGGAATATCAATGG
This sequence comes from Iris pallida, assembly GCA_029216955.1. Classification (NCBI taxonomy): domain Eukaryota; kingdom Viridiplantae; phylum Streptophyta; class Magnoliopsida; order Asparagales; family Iridaceae; genus Iris; species Iris pallida. The sequence goes on from JANAVB010027995.1 coordinate 4,120,440, forward strand.
TTTTCTTTTTAAGAAGAAGCATCATATTTGCAAATCTTGTATTCGTGATTCATTAGAAAATTAATGTAATAAATTATACTCAATTCTAGTTCCAAATTTAATATCAGTTCTTTAGCAAATATAATGTCATTTATCAAGCAAAATTGTTTCTCACAGTCAAAGCATGATAACAGCCATGAATGATTGAAATATTAAAGAGATTTTTTCTATCCTAACAGTGATGATTTCGCAAATATTATAGAAGTTGGAATGGTGCACCTAAATCTTTGGATAGGAAGAAGGATGTTGGTTGCCGGATCTGCAACCGATGGTAGGAGGACGGCCTGGCGGCGTGCGGTCTAACAGCGTGCGGCTTGACGGCAGAAAGCCTGCTGCACCAAGGGAGAAAGACGGACGACCGGGACGGGAGGCAGGACAGCTAGGAGTTGCTGACACCGTCTGGATCGGATGGCGGGCGGCTTGGCGGCGAGGTTGGGGAGAGGAGGAGGTCGAGGGCGCTCGACGGACGACCACCCTAGGGTTTCACACGTCCAGGGAGGAAGGGGGAAGGGGAGAGATTAGGTTTCACACTCTAATCTCAAAAAAATTAAGTAGCAAGAATTTTTTTTCTTACAAATTTTCATTAATATTCGATGCCCCTCATATGAAAAGAGCAAGCCTATATATAGGCATACAAAAAAGCAAAGTGATATTCCACAGGCGATGTGGGACTAAAGATGTGAATAAGAAAGAAATAAATTCTCCACAAGTCATGTGGGACTAAAATAAACCTAATAAAATACTAACTCAAACTCAAAAACCACATAAGCAATAATGGATCTTTTTCGAGATGCTTCATGCGCCTGTACATGTGTCAAAAATCTCGAGTGTGCGGTACGATGTCCTCATCATAGGGAGAGCTCGATTCTGTCATAGCTGGGGCTCTACTACTCTCATAGTACTCTAATGCATCTGGATCAAGTCTCTGTAGATCATCTCGGGCTAGCCAAGTGTCCTCAGACTCAGGACGACCTCTTTAATGAACTAAGTACCTGCGAATACCACCACTGCTAGTAGAAATAATATGATCATCAATAATATTTTCAATATCATGTACTGCAGTGTCTTATATTTCTGGTAGTGGAGGTAAAGAAGGTCCCTCAAGAATAGGCTCAGGGATAAGGCCATCAACTAGTGGGTTGTCTGGGTTAAAATCTGGACCTTTATATTCAACTAAGTCCTCAATATTAAATATAGAACTAAAATTAAACCCTTCTGGAAGGTCGAGGACAAAAGCATTATCATTAATTTTCTTCAGAATTTTGAATGGACCTGCACTTCGTGCATGCAACTTCTTGACGGTTCCTGGAGGAAACCGTTCTGGATGAATCTGAACCATTACATCATCACCAACTTTGAATTCTTTAAACCTCCTATTTAGATCAGCACGTAATTTATAGTTGATATTATTCTGTTCAATTCGCTTGTTGATTTCTTTATGCAAATCATGGATGCGAGATGCAAATACAAATGCTGACTCAGATACCCTGTGAGATGCAGATATAAGAATGAGGTCTATGGGTTGTCTCGGTTTGTAACCATAAACTATCTCAGCAGGACAGACACCGGTAGACCTATTAACAGAGTTATTATAAGCAAATTCCGCAATGGATAAATGGAGGTCCCAATTTTCTAGATTTTTACTAACTAATGTTCTCACCAGGTTTCTCAAACTTCTATTAACAACTTCCGTTTGACCGTCGGTTTAGGGGTGAAAGGCCGTAGAAAAGTACAGTTTTGTTTTCATTTTCTGCCAAAGGGTCTTCCAAAAGTAACTCATAAACTTAACTTCCCTATCTGACACGATGGTCTTAGGTAATCCATGTAATCGAACAACCCAATCAAAGTAAAGCTTGGCAATTCGGGAAGCATCGTTGGTTTTGGAATAAGGTATAAAATATGTCATTTTAGAAAATCTGTCTACAACCACAAAAATAGAATCATGCTTCCTAACGGTCTTAGGAAGGCCTAATACAAAGTCTATACTAATATCTTGCAAGGGTGGTCTGGGACAGGTAATGGTGTGTAAAGACCGATATTTTATTTTTGTTGCTTTGCTAGCTGACAAGTGTGACATTGACCAACAAGCCTAACAACATCTCGTTTAATGCTCGGCCAAAAAAATGACGTTCTATAGCTTTAATAGTCTTATTGCTCCCAAAATGTCCTGCAAGACCCCCAGCATGAATTTTCCAAACAAGAAAATCCCTTAAAGATGTGCTAGGGATACACAACTTGCGACACTTGAACAAATATCCTTCATGAATAAGGAAATCATCCATCTCACGAATGTTGTGATTGTTTAACAAGATAAAAATATCTTGAAAATCAGGACATGACACGTACTCTCCTTTAATTCGTTCAAAACCGACTACTTCAACCCTCATTTCAGAAAGGAGAAATGATCGACGATTGAGTGCATCGGCCGCCTTATTCTCAACACCCGCTTTATGTCGAATAGTGTAAGTGTAACCTTGCAGAAACTCTACCCATCTTCCATGTCTAGAATTTAAGCTCTTTTGTGAATTGATATACTTAAGGGCTTCATGGTCTGAAAAGATAACGAATTCTTATGGAAGCAAGTAATGACGCCAATACCGAAGAGCTTATATTATCGTGTAGAACTCCTTATCATAAGTAGAATAACGATGTCGAGTATCATTCAGTTTCTCACTAAAGTAGGCAATTAGATGGTTTTCTTAGATAGCTTATATTATGGCACGGTATGACAAGGAACTAGCATAACACGACAGTGACCCGTAGTGGTGCACTCCTGACATGACCAACCTGACATGATAGTGGCCCGTCGTGTCGCACTCTTGACAAGTACCCTGACATGATTTATCTTGATGCTGTTGCGACGGCTAACTTGACTCGTATCATCAACTTGACACCGTGGGTGTTCCTGCTTGCTTGCTTGTACAATCCACTTGTTTTGTCTTGCATCATGTCTAGGATGTGACTCCCTGGTTCCCACGGTCAGGGATTCATACTGAATATGGATTAGGCTAATGACTAGATCAAACTATAGTTTATGGAGAATTTCCAGTCACAGGTAATCTCGTTATCTGGGCGCTCTTAATTGGACTTGTAGCTTGCCGACGAGTAGAGCACATTTCCAGCGCACTGTCATGTGTTGCACCCTCTAAGTCAGCTAAGGGTATATCGTCTCTGGGATGATGTACCCAACCATACTCTCAACCCGCGGAAGGATAACTGGATAGTCTGTAGGGCTTGGGACTGGGAAATTCTCACTTGCATCTTGTTAGTAATTAGGCTTGTGATAACCCTAGTTAGTTAAAGTAGTAAATCGTAGTAATTGCTTGGCCGCTTGTGAATGGATGATGTCTAGCCCTGTCTAAGTCTTGTCTAGTCCCTGTACCCTGGTATTCCCGAACATGATTGTTTTACTTGCTGTAACAATAATTGGGTAGAGACAAGGAGCTATTCAGGCGAAGGGTTACAATCCCGGTCCTTGTTTGGTTTACGGGTTGTAACCTGGCTTCCGGAATGGTTCTACGTCCCTAGTCGTTTATTGCCCTGATGTGCCTTAATTACCTGTACATTTCTTTTATTTTCTTATGTTCTGATATGCTAGCTTTTGTTCTTATTTCGTGGCCTCCTTTGTGGCACTTACTCTTTCTGGGGTTTGACCCAGCTGGTTTTGTGTGGCCAGATTTTGGAGCAGCACCCGAGGATCTACCGAACCTCCAGCCCGATGGTAGCCACTAGAAGGAACCCGGGCTACGAGTGGGTTTTCTATTTTGTTTCGCTCACTCTATTGTAAAGTTATTCTTTTGAGGCATTTAGCCGACGAGCACCTGTTAGCTCGATGCACTTTTACTTACTGTCTGCCTACGGGCTGTAAACATGATTAACAAATCCTAAGGTTGATCATGTATGACTTAACTCTTGATAGTCCTAGCATTTTGTACGACTAGCTTCATGATCAGCTGATATGTAATATTTGGGACACCTTTTATTGTATATTTGGTGGTCAAACATCTTGTAATTATATTATTTGCTTGAGATTGAGACAGTAGGCTTGACCTTAAGAGACTGTTGGCTTGTAGTAAACCCTCATATCTAGACAGTTGTGACCGTATAGCGAGATGGACTTTATTTCAATATACGTAGCTGGCTATGTTCGCCCCCGCTCTCCAGTATTCCGGTTCTGGGGCATGACAGGCACACCGATCGAGATATTCTATTCACCCTGGTGCCAACAAGATGTACCGTGACTTGCGAGAACATCTTTGGTGGCACGGGATGAAGAGAGATGTATCACGTTTCATTTCGAGATGCCTAGTTTGCCAGCAGGTCAAGGCGGAGTGCCAGAGGCCAGCTGGTCTATTGCAGCCGTTACCCATTCCCGAGTAGAAGTGGGAACACATTACGATGGACTTCGTCTTAGGGCTTCCTCATTCTCAAGGAGGGAAAGATGCCATTTGGGTCATCGTGGACAGGCTGACGAAGTGTGCGCACTTCATACCCTTCAAGGTGGGGCTTTCCACCGAGAAGTTGGCAGAGCTATACATGCAGCAGATAGTTCGCTTACACGGAGTACCAGTGAGCATCATGTCGGACAGAGACAGCAGATTCATGTTCCACTATTGGAGGAGCTTGCAGGAGGAGTTGGGCAGTCGGCTCAAGTTCAGTACGGCGTACCACCCGCAGACAGATGGGCAGTCCGAGAGGACGATACAGACGCTGGAGGACATGCTGAGGACTTGTGTGCTGGACTTTGGCAGATCATGGGAGAGCTATCTGTACTTGGTAGAGTTTTTATACAACAACAGCTACCAAGCCAGCATCGGTATGTCTCCTTTCGAGGCACTATATGGACGACGATGCCGTACATCGCTCTTTTGGGATGATGTTGGAGACAGAGTTATGCTTGGGCCAGAGATGATCACGGATGTAGCAGAGAAGGTCGGGATGATCAGAGACAGGCTCAGAGTAGCTCAGGACAGGCAGAAATACTGGGCCGATGCTAGTCGCAGACTGATGGAGTTCGCTGACAGAGATATGGTGCTAGTGAAGATATCACCTACTAGAGGGACGATCCGGTTCGGACGAGGAGGCAAGCTGAGCCCCAGATACATCGGGCCGTTAGAGATACTTGGCAGGATCGGAGAGGTAGCTTACAGGGTTGCACTTCCACCCAACCTAGCAGGAGTCCACGATGTCTTTCACGTATCTCAGCTGAGAAGATATGTTCCGGACCCCAGCCATGTGCTAGATCATTCAGAGTTGGAGATCGGACCGAGCCTTGTAGTTACTCAGCAGCCAG
>JANAVB010027995.1:4130771-4175771 GCA_029216955.1 Iris pallida
CAGGTCTCTGGGAAGTCCCCATGAACTACATGATTAATCTAGTTATTAGCCTAGTCAGTTTCATTATGGATCCCTGACCGTGGTACTCAGGGATCCATATCCTAGACATGATGCAAGACAAGACCGGACTGGTGGCTTATAAAAGCACAATCAAGAGAAATTAACCACGGTGTCAAGATGGGGTCATGCTGAGCAAGTCAGGACTGCTGTCGCAACAGCAATCAAGAGTAAACATGCCATGTCGAGAGTACTAGTCAGGAGTGCGCCACCACGGGCCACTATTAAGAATCAAGAGTATACATGCCAGGTTTACTGTCAAGTCCAGAGTGCTAGTCAGGAGTGCACCTCTACGGGCCACTAATCAAGAATCAAGACAGGTCCAGGTCATCGTGTAATACCAGGAACAAGGTCAAACCTATCAGTCACAAGAAGTCACATGCCCAAATCGTGACATGGATAACAAGTCGGGTACAAGATCAAAATCTCCACTATAATTGTCTGTCAAGTACACATAGGAACCTACAGCTCAAATCATCAAGTCGATCCATCCACCTTATCAAACTATCAGGAGTCTCCTATCTACGATAGAGATCAATATCATGTCAGGAAGGTCAATAACCAAATACCAAGCTAATCACTATAAGCAACGCTAGGCCCTCTGGCTCACAAGAATTCTCCAAGTCAATGATCACCAGCCACTAGAAAATGAGCCCCTCAACTACCAAGACATAGCAATCAAACCAGGTTCCCCAACTACCGGAATACACAAAGGTACCAGGTTTTGGGCGTTTGGGAAGTCGAGTAAAAATCATATAATAATACCCTCGATATTCTTCTCGTTCCACGAAATATTCGAAATCACCAAAATCCAAGAATCCACATAGATCCACCAAGTCAATATCCCGATATCGTACTCTCCATAATACTCAATCCTCAGTCATATCCACAAGTCACAACTCCCAATACATAGGACAACTGTCAGCTCTATCTGACTAGACTAGGACAACCCCTAGGATGAAGGGTCAGGGGACAAGAGTCCGGTAATAAATATCGTCGGAAGTGGCAAGGATTACACGGACCGCTCTGGAGCAAATCCACAACCCTTAAACCAAACAAGGACCAGGGTTGCAGACCGTCTCCCGAGTGGAACCGCTCTCCTTACGCTATCCGACGGACAAGACAGATCAGGAGCTAGGCGGCTGATCTAGTCTGGAGTCTACCTAGCAAGCAATGGGATCAGGTATACTATACCAAGGTGAATAGGCACGAGCCCAGTCCAATAAACCAAAAGAATGGTTCTGTCCAGTCCTTCGAACCAAATTCCCGATCGAGAATTTTGGAAGAATCCGACAGAGTCTCCTCTGTATTCTGGACAGGAGCTCCCAGCGAGTTGGGGCTAAAATCCACTCGGCGCAACCCGCCGCAGAATCGCAAACTGAGAACACTAGGTCTCAGCTACCAGCAGCACTATGATGCGTACTGGGAATAAGTCGATAGCCGAGAACACTAAGTCTCGGCCTCCAGCAGCACTACGATGCGTACTGGAAATCAATCGAACCCGAGACCACTAATGTCTCGGCCTCCAGCAGCACTACGATGCGTACTGGGCGCCAAGCCAACATGCATAATAATAAATAACTGCCTCGCAGGGCGCACCACAACACATGCCCATAAATCCCTAACCCAAGCACAATCACCGCCACAAGTAAAGTTATCCAAAGCCGTTACCCGACTGCGAGTCGGACACGGGGCATACAGGGACAATCCATACATGTGAGTCGTGCTCGTGTCCTCGGAGGTGTGGATGACCCATCCGAGTTGCCCGATACGGTCTACCCCGGTATCGGACCAAGCTATCCTAAGTTATTATCATGGTAGTTCTACTACTAGGCTACACTAATCATGGTTATAAAATTTACAAGTACAAATTAATTAAATGAAATAAAATCCAGGAGAGAGGGCAAGAGCCGTCGATGAGCAAGGGATACTTGCCTAGAGGGCTCGGCTAGGTAAGCAAGTCTTCGACAGTCGCGATCCAGGCTAGCACGCCAATCAAGATCCTCAGAACACACAATAAACAATCATTAGCACCAACAATAAAATAATAGGAGAAATCACCGGGGATGGCAGGAGGCTATACCGTGTGGGTCCCGCAAGCAGTGCAGGGATCTGGCACGGAAATCGAGGTACGCGAATCGATATGGACACGTAAACCGAGACATGTACGTATATCGAGACGCGCACGAGAATCGAAATGACATGAATATCGAGATGGCACGAATATCGAGATGAACGGGAAACACGTGTACGTAAATCTAGACGTGCACGTAGATCGAAAAAATTATGAATATCAGAATGGTCCACGAATCATGCGACACGCAAATCGAGACGAGCACGTAAATCGAGATGACCCAGAGTCCAAGGAGCACGTAAATCGATACGGCACATAAATCGAGGTGTGCACGCAAATCGATGCAATGCGGAGTCCAATGCGGTACGCAAATCGAGGTGTGCACGCAACCGAAGTGGGCATAAAGGCTGGGGCACGAAAACCGAGACAACGCTCAAATCAAGACGGTATGGTGCCCGAGGCAGCGCGGGGCTCGAGGCGTCCCGCTGCCCAAGGCAACACGTAGATCTAGGTGCACGAAAACCAAGAGGGCACACATAACGAGGTGCACGTGTCCCAAGAGGCTCGTGCCCCAAGGCAGTACACATACCAAGGCAACCCAAGTCAAAGTGGCATGTACACCGAGGCACACGTGCCCCAAAGTGCACGGGGAACGAGGGCACACATGCCGAGGGGGCTCGCTGCTCGAGCAGCACGGGGCCCAAGGGCATCCCGCCGCTCGAGGCTGGCGCTGCCCCCGAGCACGGCGGCTCGCCGGACAGAAGGAAAGAGGGAAAGGAGGAGCTGGGGTGAAGCTCGGCTCACCGGGGGAAGCTCGACCAAGTCGGGTCGAGATCGGTCGGCCGCCGACGGGGACGAAAGATGACAGCAGCGGCAGCAGTGGCTGTGGCTGCGGTTGCGGCGGAGGAGAGGGAGGAGGAGAAGGAGACGGTGGTGGCGCCGGTGGCTGTGGATGGCGGCCACGGGGGCTAGTCGCCGGAGATCGGGCCGGGGAGGAGAAGGACGAGGGGGAGATGGTGGAGCCGACAGTGGCGGTGGAGGAGATGGCGACGACGATGATGATGGTGGTGGAGGTGGGTGATGGAAGTGGTGGTGAAGGCGACGGTGGCTGATGGCGGTGATAGCGGAGGGGCGCGGCCAGGGAGGCGATCGGGAGAGGAGAGACGAGGTGGTGGCCATGGAGGGGGCAGGGAAGAGCAGGAGAGGAGAGAGAGAGGGAGCTTGGGGAGAGAGTGAGAGGGCTGAGAGAAGAATTTTGGGGGAGGGATTTCTCTAGCATACAGAGAGAGGGAGGTGAGAGAAAGAGATTTCGGGAGAGAGGTGAGAGGGTGAGTGGAGAGAGAGAGAGAGGGGGGGGTGTTAGGTAGGAGTTTGGGTTTAGATATTTTGGGAGGGGTAAATTAGGAACAACAAATCATAATAATAATACAATAAAATTCACCTCCAATAATTTCAAACAAAATTTTAACAATACCCAAATTTTAAAATCCTTGAAATACAATAATACGGTCATATACGTATTTCAAAATAGGAATATTACAACAGCTTACTGCGCTTATCTCAAGCGTAGGCTGGACATGACTCGGCCCGGCCCAACAATTTGGGTAGCGGATCGTGACAGTTGATGACCGTGAACCTTGTTGACGAAAATCTTGAGTCCTAAAACTCGAATGTAGCTTAACTTTGTCTATATCTTGAACTATGGCATAAGCTCTCTCTAATGTGTCAATGTCTCGTACGAACAACTCAGTTTTTAAATCAGTTCGTAAAACAGTTCTAAACCTAGACAGTATTTGTTTAGGAGTCTCACTTTCGATAGTGCTACACCTTACCATGAATTCATCAAATTTTGCTACATACTCTTTGGCCGACATATTTTCTTGGCGTAAGAGGTTCCACTGATCTAATAAACGGGGATAATATGAGGGAGTGAGGTATTTTTCCTTCAATTGTTATTTTATTTCAGTCCATGTCCTCACGGGCAACTCACCTCTTATTTCTCTCAAGTGTTCTATATTAGACCAATATTGACTAGCTTGGCCAGTCAATCTCATAGCAGCAAATTTTACTTTTCTCTCCTCGGTTAAGGTATACCACTTAAAGTAGCGGTCCATACCTTTGAGTCAATCCAAAAAGTATTGTGGGTTGAGTTTGCCGTCAAATGTCGGCGCTTCAACTTTAATACTCCTCAAATATTGCTCGTCAGGGTCATATCGTTGTGGTCGATGATTTTGGTTTCGTCGTGGGGAGTGAGAACCCCCCTGGTCGTAGTCAACTTAATGGTCATACTCATTCCTATGAGTTGTCTGACTACGCACTCTCACTGTGTCATCCCCCTGTGGGGTACAACTTCGTGCTCTCTCAATACTGATGAACCTATCATTTGTTTCCTTTTGAAATTCAGTTAGGCTTCGCGGGTAGCCCTACACTCTTGAGCAATGGTACCCATTTGTCCTATCAACGCATCTAACTTTCTAACTAACTCGGGGTCCATACTGTCCTTAGCTGAGTCGTGTGTCAAATGCAAAGGGTTACTTGACTCTCGAGATGAACGACTAGTTTCGTCTAATAAATATGAATTGAATGACCAGATCGTGTAGGCATGCACTACTTAAAACTTAAATGAATGTTGTTAATGCAAATAATTTTTAAAAAAAAATGAGATGAAATACTAAACTCTAAAATGCAAAAATAAAAAATTAATTAGCTCCTAAACTTTTCAGGATTAAGTGAATGGACCTCTTCAGTGGCACGAGGCTTACTGATATCAGATCAAACCACAACCGCTTCCTTCAAAGACCTAATGAGCTCCATCTGGCCGGCAACCCCAAGGCACTGGCACCAGAAGTCCTTAAGGTCAATGTCTAAATCAATTTTAAATATAGTTTAATGTGATTTGTGGGCTATGGATATGTGATGAAATCATATCTTGTAGGGGTATTGTCCTTAAAATAATTTATGTAAATGATCTAAATGCACAAGCCATGCTCTGATATCAAATTGATGTAATACATGTTTTGATTAACACTATTTTATGTCTCTATGTTGTGCAGGTTATGGAAATCAGCAGGATGAACGAGAATCAATGACAATTTATGAAGAACGAGTAATTAAGTAGAAGACTTAAGATTCAAAGTTGGAATATCAATGGTTTTCCTTTTAAGAAGAAGCATCATATTTGCAAATCTTGTATTCGTGATTCATTAGAAAATTAATGTAATAAATTATACTCAATTCTAGTTCCAAATTTAATATTAGTTCTTTAGCAAATATAATGTCCTTTATCAAGCAGATTTATTCCTCACAATCAAAGCAGGATAACAGCCATGAATGATTGAAAATATTAAAGAGATTTTTTTTATATCCTAACAGTGATGATTTCGCAAATATTATAGAAGTTGGAATGGTGCACCTAGATCTTTGGATAGGAAGAAGGATGTTGGTTGCCGGATCTACGAACGATGGTAGGAGGACGACCTGGCGGTGTGTGGTCTAACAGCGTGCGGCTTGACGGCGGAAGGCCTGCTGCACCAAGGGAGGAAGACGGACGACAGGAACGGGAGGCAGGACAGCTGGGATCTGCTGACACCGTCTGGATCGAATGGCGGACGACTTGGCGGCGAGGTTGGGGAGAGGAGGAGGTCGAGGGCGCTCGACGAACGACCACCTTAGGGTTTCACACGCCCAGGAAGGAAGGGGAGAAGGGGGAGAGGGAGAGAGATTAGGGTTCACACTCTAATCTCAAAAAAATTAAGTAGCAAGAATTTTCTTCTCACAAATTTTCATTCAATATTTGATGCCCCTCATATGAAAAGAGCAATGATGGATCTTTTCCGAGATGCTTCCTGCACCTGTACACGTGTCGAAAATTTCATGTGCGCGATACGATGTCCTCATCAATTTGATACTAGTTTGTGATTTACCCCATATTTTCTTGTAAGCAATTTTGAATTCATGACTGTCGTTGTAAAGATATCGTGGGAATCTCCTTGCTTGTTGGGAAAATCATATACCTCTCAAAAATTCCTTTTTGAAGGCTATAGTGCCACATCATATATAAGTTAGAAAATTCTAACTATGTTCGGTGGAAAAGCTTCTCTAAATATGGGATGCTGCCAGAGTCTCAATAACCAAAGTTGAAGAAAGTAAGTTTAGCAACCACTGATATACCACAATCTACCACAAGATCCTCCATTTCATAGAGTTTCACCACTTCCACACTGACCTTTAATCTGCAAGATCATTTGGGGATTCTCTCTAGCACCAACTATGGTTTGCGACCGAATGGCGGAGTTTCATCTGGGAAGTCTGTGTCAATGCCAGGTATATTATATAGTGCTTGTCTGTTATCTACCTGGTGCATATCAACTGCTTGTAGAATTTCCTAAGAAAAAGATCAAGAGAAGTAGCAAAATGGGAGACTTTTGCTATTGGTCTTATATATGAGGATAGTAAGTTCAGGCAGGGAAAGTAAGTTTAGCAACTACTGATCATCACATTTATTTCTATCTCTATCGGGGATTATTGAACTACCTTGATAAGGTAATGTTCAGCTTCACTAGCACTACCCTTTCAAATATACAACATGTCCTTATATTATTAGTATGTTATGATTCTTTCACTTGGTTTATAAGAGTATACGAGTTCTTGACAATACAAAAGGTTTTACAAACTAGGAATGTTTCTAATAGAGTGAACTCAACGGTATAAAGAACTTGGTAATTTTGTAATTTTGTAGTTTATTGAGTGCAGACAAAATTTGAACACTCGGTGCAGTAGAACAAATCATGCTCTCTATTTTACTCTCCACATGAATTTCTCCTTTTGGCGGGAGAGGAAGATTCTCGCTCAAGTGAATATCTCATACTCAAGTGTCTATATAAGTCGTGAGTGCGAGCAATCCCTGTTAAAAATGTTGACCATCAATTGTTAATTTCATGCTAGATTCATGATCCCACTTAACTATATAGATTTCGGATCATATTTACCTAACAAAACCACTATAAAATTGTCCAAGTTGTCAACATCTATTAGAAAGATCTTTCTCAACTTGATACAAAAATGGTCTCATTGTTCGTCGCCACCAAGTCCGCAATAAGGAAACAAGTATGTGAGCATAGTTCATTTGGACAAAACCTGCATGATATAGATATTTGAAAACAAGCAGAGTACAATAGCACCACTACTATCTATCACAAGAACAAAATAAAGACAATTTGTTTGCGACAGAAATGAAGACATTGGAAACAGATGCTAACAATGGAAAATTGGAACTTCAATAATTCTCCTTCAAAGGATATACATTAGAATGAACTAGGCATCATTTCCATTCGTACCTTCTCATCTACTATGTTACCCATGCTTATCATATCTGCAAAATGTTACCTTCACTGTGCAATACCAAAAATATTAACCATCACCACAACCAAGAGGTACCAAATGGATCCAAAGACAGGAATATATTAAAAGTGCAGTAGCAATTAAACATTAATGTCTAATTACTATTAATATACAGCTTCTCAAAAGTTAGCACATTGTCTGATCTCGTGTTGGTGGCAAAATGCTTATAGGTACAGACAAAACTAGAGAACAACACAACCAAACCAATAGGAAAATGGTGGAAGATAATGAGCACATTATTGGAACCCTTCCACCAAGGGAGGAAGGTAGATTCCGTGAAAGACCTTTAGGCTAGCTTTTATTCCCATCATTGTTACTAACTACCCCACAAGAAGAACTTCATTGAAGTTCAGTCTCGGACAAGGTCCCTTGACACAGCGTGACTCCTAACCAGACAAGGAGTTCCTGCTATCCCTTGACTGCCTACTATGTTTGAGACTGGTGTAACCTTAGCTCTTGCCATTCTGTTTGCAGAACCTGGTGCACCCATCCGGTTCAAGCATGCCACAACTGCACCACATCGGCCTTCACTCCCAGAGCTTGAGACATAATGACTTTTGGAAGAATGTGTTGGACTTTCGACACTATGACATGCAAGGCATACCAAACTCATCATTCCAGAACTAACAATCACACATCAACTACAATAAATTGAATCAATGGTTAGTCAATATACTTATTTTAGCTACTTATCCCTTCTTTTTTAGTCATTACCATTTATGTTACAACATATTATTGATTGACACGCCTTTCTATAGGTAAAACTGTCCGAGTTAAATATAATTGATCAAAAACCTTCAAAAGAGGAAATAACTTTCCAAGAACATAAGCAGGTAAATCTGGCACTGTTACAGTCACTATGTTACACCAACACAAATAGAACAGAACACACTACATATACGGTACCAATTTGACATGCCCTAGTGTATTTTGGAGTAACTTATCGTGTCCAATAGCCTGTTGTGCCACAAAAAAGCGAAAGAAACCCTATCCCTCGCTTTCCTTTTTGCGTCCGACATACCATGTCCCTCCTGTGTGGCAATATGGGGACGTAAAAAGGGGGATCCTATCAACTTGTTCTGACCTAGGATAATAAGCTCATGAGATTGGTCTTACTTCACCGTCGAGAAATGAAAGAAGACTTATGTACCCAAGTCGGACATGGTTAATTCAAGTATCTATGATTCCTAGTACAATCACCATAAGCCAGTTCTGGATTAATATTTGACGTAATGGTAACATGCCAGTTCTGGAAACCTGGAATTGGACCCTTGATATTTTGATCTTAGCTCTGAAACCACATCCTATTGAGGGCATGCAGCCTTTGGTTCTTGTAGATCTCTTGTTCTCAGGCGTTCAAGCCTAATATCATGTAGTTATTTTTAACTGACACTTGCTACATATTTCTGACAGCTGGGAAACGTTCTGCAAGAATTGCAAGCAGAGCTTCTTCTTGACAAGGTCCGTATAATTGAAAACCTCAAGACCAAGGAAAGGCCTACCACAAAGATTGGAACAAGTTGATAGGATCCCCCTTGATATTTTGACGTAATGGTAGCATGCCAGTTCTGGAAACCTGGATATGGACCCTTTGATATTTTGATTTTAGCTCTGAAACCACATCCTATTGAAGGCATGCAGTCTTTGTTCTCAGGCGTTCAAGCCTAATATCATGTAGTTATTTTTAACTGACACTTGCTACATATTTCTGACAGCTGGGAAACATTCTGCAAGAATTGCAAGCAGAGCTTCTTCTTGACAAGGTCTATATAATTGAAAACCTCAAGACCAAGGAAAGGCCTACCACGAAGGTTGGAGATGGAATGAATGATGCGCCTGCACTACTGTAGCAGACATCGGAATTTCCATGGGTGTTTCGGGCTCTGCAGTTACAATTGAAACCAACCACATAACTTTGATGTCCAATGACATTTTCAAGATTCCGAAAGCTATTAGGCTTGCAAGAAGAATCCACAAGTGTATCATAGTTAACATCGTCTTGTTCAGTTTCTTAGAAGAAATTCTGCACTTGTTCAGGTAATTATGTTTTGTTACAGAGAAATTTTCTTTTTGTAATTCTTAATCATGTACGTATAATTTAAGTGGTCTAACCTTTCGGTTTCATCTTGACTGCCTAGCCTGATTTCATAAAAGTAGGGTTGGCAGGTATTTCTACAAAAGTGGGCTTGAACTTTTGCAACAAATCAAATAATTTTCCATTTTACTCTTGGTACATATTGATAATATTGGAATCTTGGTCTGCTGCTATTAGAAATTTATGCATTAATGAGTACAGTAGGTTGATGTTGCTCTTATATTTTTTTTGGTGCATCTGG
Source organism: Iris pallida (assembly GCA_029216955.1). NCBI lineage: Eukaryota > Viridiplantae > Streptophyta > Magnoliopsida > Asparagales > Iridaceae > Iris > Iris pallida. The sequence goes on from JANAVB010027995.1 coordinate 4,140,639, forward strand.
TTCAAAATATTTACTTTAAGTGATGATTTTACTTATTTTAGTTTCTAGAGTCATGTCCATTTAACATATATCTAGGAAGACACTCAAAGTTGGTGCTATGCCAGTTCCTTTTATGTTTTAGACATATGTTAGACATAACACAAAATATGCCAAAATCAGTTCCGTGTTCATGTTTATGTCGAGTTGTGTATTGCATCTATATTTGTGCAAAATAGGAATACTAGTATGCTCTTTGAAGGTTAAGTCGACTGATCTTAGTTTGATATTGGATTTATTATTCTATTGTATGGAGTGCAAGATAAGAACTACTAAATTTGACTTTGGTACAAGGAGTAGTTGTATATGGCTATATATCATAGATACATGACCGAGAAATCAAAATGTTCTTATGCATTTGGTTGATTATTTTTCAATTAAAGGTTGCTAATCACTATATTATCTAATGCATTCACGCAATGATGGTATATAGCACCCTCTTTCCTAGAATTTAATAATTATTACTTATTTTTTTTTATTCTTTGTTTTCTTAATTATTTTGTCTACTGTTTTTTTTTTTGACATTTTGGCTTTTGCAGGCCTGATGACCATCACAACAATTGGAGAGGTCATAAAGCTTGAAGCAATAGTAAAAAGAATGGAATAGCTATGAGAAAGCAAGAGAATGAGAAAAAAAATTGTTGCTCAAATTATTTTCACACCTCTCCAACTGTTTTTAGCATAGTAGTTAGTTTAATAATAAAGTTGTAGTAAACATACAATGCTTATGTAAAGACATTTTGAATTTATTAGTCTATGTAGCTTTACATTTATCTTCTGTTCATGTACTTATGTTATGGATGTTTATTTACTTTCATGTATATTATAATGAGTTATACTTTCATAAATGTCACGAGGATTACAAATATTTATCTATATACTAATTCAATCTACAAGCCGGTTGAAATTTCAAATAATTTGAACATTTAAATAAAAGGTGCCTATATTAATATTATTCAAATATGAACATTTTCTACCATTCCATCCTGGAATACATTTTAGCCGATTCAAAGAAAATTAATTTGAAACGCTTTGTTAGGAATGCTTTATTGGTGTTCCAATATTGGCACACATGTAAATCATTCCAGTAAGTGACACAACAATTAATCTGAAATGTTTTATTAGGAACGCTTGTTTGGTGTTCCAACACTGGTATGCATATAAAGCGTTCCAATAAGAATCCATTGGAACGCCTTTTTTTCGTTCCTAGAAAATTGGAAGCCCAGAAATAGGCACGGAATAAAGACGTTCCTAAATTTTTTGGAACGGATTTCTTCTGTTCCAAAAAGACTTTTTTTGTGTAGTGTATATGGAGATGTAAAAACCCTAACCATATTCCAGAAGCCATCCATAACCCCAAAAGATTTGATCAGTTTAAAACCGAATACCAAAAGATAAGGAGCAGTTTAAACTGGGCATCCACTAAATTCGCCCACTCAGTACAATCTACACGTAATCAGCACAGCAGCGCAGGTCTCGCAGTCGTACAGATCTCACAAACAGCAAAGATTGTGCATCCATGCACTTATGCAGCAACCTGCACAATAACGTGTGTAGAACCGCGTATAGAATCGCCACAAAAAAAACACACAGAAACATGCGCAAAAATGCGCGTCATCTCAAGTGCAAAGTATGCCATCAAAGTACCACTTTGAGCCCTTCACCGTTATCTGGTCGCTAAGCCCTTACGAGACTTAGCTTCTAGGGGACTTTTTCATAAAAAGAGTGACAAAAAACATAAATATTTTCTTTAAGGATTTAAACTTAGTCCCTCTACGGAAAAACCCCACCATACCAACCACATGGGCCACCACACCCCATGTGTATATGCCAATACAAAGTATAACTATATATTGATATATACACATAGAGTTTTTTCTAATATGGGACTAACTTTCTAGTGGCCATGCTAAAAACCCCAACATATCAATCTTCCCAATTCGTCTTTGGGCTTGAATTAATAGACTCTTTGTTTTGTTTTGTTTTTCCGTTGTTTTAGAGTTATTGACCTTGTATAATATGGCCCAAATTGAATCTCACGAAGATGACGAGGTAGAAAATAAGAAAGGGCAAGAAGAAGAGGATATATAGGAGCAACAAGAAGATGATGAATTTTATAAGACCCATAAGCTTACAATGATGGCAGCAACAACAATGTTACTTACTTCAGAGCAATTTTGAATTTTCCATGTATAACGCTCACTTACATACATGCAAAACTGAAAGGTGACCCTGAAGAATTTGGCCAACAAATAGAAGGTATCTAGATGTTTTCAAAAATCATGGCCTTTATCAAAACCATACAAGGTACAGATTTATATGTGTATAGTAGATGCATGTAATGTTTTTACTCACCGTAGGATAAGACTCTCGATATATTCAAACATGAAAAACATTTTATCGTTCGAAATTGACTCCTAGGGTATTGTTCCATCAAATACTGAAGACTTTAAATACACTAGGGTCAGAGTATATGGTCAAGCTTGGATCTATAGTGTTGGGTATGCACTGATACCACTAATTAGGATGGAGATAGCTTACCCACTTAACGTGAGAGCTACAATGAGATAGCTTGCCCACTTAACGTGGGAGCTACAATGAGTTGAAGTTTAGCTTATCCGCTTAGCACGGAGGCTAAAGAAAAGAAAAGAAAAACATACAAAAGACAAGAGAATTAACGAGGTTCGGCTATGTGCCTACGTCCTCGGACAACAATAGTTCTTTTCTTTCTTCTTCCACTAAGAATAGTGGGATTACAGAGTTACAAACTCTCTCTTGGATACACTCAAGATGATCTCTCTCATACACAAGTATGGAAGACACTTTGGTGAAGAAGCACCCAAGGTAGAAGCACCGCCCGGAAGAACACCGCAAGCAAGGAGCACCAAGAGCACCACCACTTCTAGCACCAAGATCACAAGGGAGGATTAACCCAAACATCTCCCAAACCATCTCCTTATATAGCCATAAGGGAATGAACCTTCTCCTCCAAGATTCGTTCATGCAAGATGAATGAACCTTGGGAACTCCACAAGTCTTTAGACTTTCTCCAAGGTGAATGAACCTTGGGAACTCCAAATCCTCTCTCCAATTAAGGAGGGACCACCCAACAATTTTCCCCTTCCCGACTTAAGTGGAAGGCTCCATCATACCAGCTGCACTTCTGCAAAAGATGTGCTTGTCTTTAGGTAAAGATTTAGTCATCATGTCTGAGCCATTGTAATTGGTATGGATCTTCTCAATCTGAAGTTGCTTGGATTCTACCACGTTACGAATCCAATGATATCTCACGTCAATATGCTTTGTCCTTGAGTGAAAACTCGAATTCTTGCTCAAATGGATAGCACTCTGGCTATCACAATAAAGAACATATTCTCGTTGTTCTTGGCCCAACTCCTGTAGGAATCTTTTCATCCACAGTAGTTCCTTGCATGCTTCTGTCGCTGCGATATATTCTACTTCTGTAGTCGACAGAGCAACACACTTCTGTAACTTTGACTGCCAAGACACAGCTCCCCCTGAAAGAGTAACTAAATATCCTGAAGTAGATTTTCTGGAGTCAAAATCTCCAGTCATATCAGAATCTGTGTACCCAATCAACACAGGCTTGTCATTTCCAAAGCACAATCTCAATTTGGAAGTACCTCTGAGGTATCTCAAAATCTACTTCACCGCTTTCCAATGCTCTTTTCCCGGATTGGATAAGAATCTGCTGACGACACCAACTGCATGTGCCATGTCAGGTCTGGTGCACACTATCATATGCATAAGACTGCCAACTGCTGAGGCATATGGCACCGATGCCATCTCTTCTTTTTCTTTGTTGCTTGTAGGACACTATCTTGAGTTGAGCAAAAATTGATTAGCAAGTGGAGTTGCTACAGGCTTTGCCTTGTCCATGTTGAACTTCTTCAACACCTTCTCGATATAGCGCTCTTGTGATAACCACAGCTTCTCATTCCTTCGATCACGGGAGATATATATACCGAGAATTTGCTTTGTTGGACCTAAGTCCTTCATTGCAAAGGACTTGCTGAGCTCTTTCTTTAACTTGCTGATCTTGTCATTGTCATGACCTACGATCAACATATCATCAACATATAGAAGGAGTATAATTAGTTCACCATCAGAGTACCTTTTGACAAACACACAATGATCAGAAGTGGTCCTCAGGTATCCTTGCTTGGTCATGAAGAGATCAAACTTCTTATACCATTGGCGTGGTGCCTATTTCAGTCCATACAGGCTCTTCTATAGTCGACAGACTAGATCTTCTTTTTCTTTGACTTTGAAACCCTCTGGCTGCTCCATGTAGATTTCTTCTTCAATTTCTCCGTGAAGGAATGCAGTCTTCACATCTAATTGTTCCACTTCTAGATTTAGACTTGCAGCCAAGCTGAGCACTACTCTGATAGATGTTATCTTCACCACTGGTGAGAAAATCTCTTCATAGTCAATTTTTTGCTTCTGACTAAAACCTTTCATAACTAGCCTTGCCTTGTATCTTGGTTGTGATTTGTTTTCTTCTGTCTTCAGCTTATACACCCATTTGTTCTTGAGTGCCTTTCTTCCTTTTGGTAATTTTACCAAATCATAAGTGTGATTCTCATGCAAGGACTTCATCTCATCTTGCATGGCTTCCAGCCACTCCCCCTTTTTCTCGTGTGTCACGGCTTCTTGATAGTTTTCAGGTTCTCCTGCATCTGTTTGCAATACATACTGTTGTGGACTGTAGCGGCTGTTAGGCTTCGGTTGTCTGTTTTATCTTCTCAGTTGAGGTCCTTCAGGAGCTTGCTCTTCTTGAACATTTTTATGTACAATGTCATCATCATGATTGTCTTCGACATGATCATGGATTTCAGCTTCATTGTTCTCGATCGGATCTCCCCTTTGTTCCAGGGGCTGAAAAACTGGATTTAGGTTGACAGAAAATTCCCTAGAGCTATCAACCTTTTCTTCCTTCTGAAAATCTTCAATAGTTTGATCTTCAAAGAAGACCACATCTCTGCTTCTGACAATCTTCTTATTGACAGGATCCCAAAGTCTGTAGCCGAACTCTTCATTTCCATAGCCAAGAAAAATGTATTCTTTTGATTTGACATCAAGCTTGGACCTCTCGTCTTTGGGAATGTGCACAAATGCTTTACACCCAAACACCTTCAAGTATTGGTAGGACACATTTTTTTCTGTCCAGAACTTGTTGGTACATCACCATTGAGTGGAGCTGATGGAGACAAGTTGATTAAGTGAACTGCTGTCATTAATGCTTCACCCCAGAAACCCTTTGGCAGCTTGGAGTGAGATAACATGGTTCTGATCTGCTCAACGATCGTTCTGTTCATCCTCTCCGCCAACCCGTTGTGCTGAGGGGTCTTTGGAACCGATCTTTCATGTATGATCCCATTATTCTTGTAATAGATTCTGAAGTCTCCTATGTACTCTCCACCATTGTCAGTACGGATGCACTTCAGAGTCGTACTAGTCTCACGTTCAACGCTGGCATGAAACTGCTTGAACACATCAAAGACTTGATCTTTGGATTTGATTGCATATGCCCATACCTTCCTGGAATGATCATCAATGAAGGTGACAAAGTATCTTGCACCACCAAGAGTGTTAGTAGTCATAGGCCCACAAACATCAGAGTAAACAACATCCAGTACATTAGGTTTTCTAGTTGCAGCCTTATAATGAAATGAAACTCTATATTGTTTTCCAGCCAAACAATCAGTGCAAGGTTCAAGAGGTGTACCTTTCAATTTCAGCCCGGTCAATACCTCTCTTTTGGCTAGAATTTGCAATCCTTTCTCACTCATATGACCCAGTCGCTTGTGCCATAACCCAATCGTTGATCTTGATTGGTCGATTGCTGCATTAACATACTGATTGTTGATCTTAGCATATGTCATATAGAGTGTGTTCTCCTTCTTCCCTCTAGCAAGCACTAGGGAGTCTTTGCTGAGTTTCCATTTGCCTCCACCAAACACATTGGTGTAGCCTTCATCATCCATCATGCCAGTGGATATCAAGTTGAGATGCATGTCTGGAACATGTCTCACATTCTTGAGAATCAAAGGACAGCCAGTGTTGGTCTCAAGAGCTATTTCTCCTTTTCCCACAATCTTGAAAACTTTTTCATTTCCCATCCTCATATTTCCGAAGTCTCCGCTTGTGTAGGTTGTGAAGAATTCCTTTCTGGAAGTAACATGGAATGATGCACCAGAGTCTACAATCCAGCATGAATCTTGAGAGGTTAGATTAACCAGACCATCATCACAAATGATGATTATCTTATCACCTTTTGAAGCAGTGGCAGTTGTGTCTTTGGCTTCATTCTTCTCATTTGATTCATTTCTCTTTTCCTTTTTGAGTTTTCTGCATTCTCTTTTCATATGACCCTTAAGGCCACAATGAAAGCATTCTATCTCCTTTCTTGGTTTGAAAGTGCCTCTGGAATGATCTTTTGGCCTGCTTTTGGAGCGGTCACGGTTGTGGAATTTTCTTTGATGAGTTCTTCCACGATTCTCAGAAACAAGAGCATCTGACTCGGTTGTTATGCCTTGTTCTTTTCGCCTCGCTTCTTTATTCAATAAACTATCCTTCACTAAGGTTAAAGTGATGACGCCTTGAGGAGCGGAGTTGCTTAAGGAAACCACAAGTGTGTTCCAACTATCCGGTAACGAGCTGAGTAGCAAAAGTGCCAATAGCTCATCTTCCAGCACCAGCTTCATGGTTGAGAGTTGATTTACCAACTCTTGGAAATCACTCAAGTGTTCAGAAACACTTCGTCCGTCTTTGTATTTCAGGTTCACCAAACGTCGAATGAGTGACGCTTTGTTTTGAGGAGTCTCTCGCTCGTACATCGATGCTAACTTCATCAACATTTGATGAGCATCAGTTTCTTTAGAAACATGGTGAAAAATGCTTTGGTCGATCCAAGGATGGATCTCTCCAATAGCTTTTCGATTTATAATGGTCCAATCTTTTTTAGATTTGTCTTCTGGCTTCTGTCCATTGCAGAGTAACACTTCGTACAAATCCTTACAATAGAGGATATCTTCCATCCGCGGCCTCCATATAGAATAGTTTGAAGACGTGAGCTTGATCATGGTTGAGGAGGTAGAAGACAATAATTCCGCCATCACGATCAATAAGCTTGTGTGGCTCTGATACCAATTGTTGGATATGCACTGATACCGCTAATTGGGATGGAGATAGCTTACCCACTTAACGTGGGAGCTATAATGAGATAGCTTGCCCACTTAACGTGGGAGCTACAATGAGTTGAAGTTTAGCTTATCCGCTTAACACGGAGGCTAGAGAAAAGAAAAGAAAAACAAACATACAAAAGACAAGAGAATTAATGAGGCTCGGCTATGTGCCTACGTCCTCGGACAACAATAGTTCTTTTCTTTCTTCTTCCACTAAGAATAGTGGGATTACAGAGTTACAAACTCTCTCTTGGATACACTCAAGAGGATATCTCTCATACACAAGTATGGAAGATACTTTGGTGAAGAAGCACCCGAGGTAGAAGCACCGTCCGGATGAATACCGCAAGCAATGAGCACCAAGAGCACCACCACTTCTAGCACCAAGATCACAAGGGAGGATTAACCCAAACATCTCCCAAACCATATCCTTATATGGCCATAAGGGAATGAACCTTCTCCTCCAAGATTCGTTCATGCAAGATGAATGAACCTTGGGAACTCCACAAGTCTTTAGACTTTCTCCAAGGTGAATGAACCTTGGGAACTCCAAATCCTCTCTCCAATTAAGGAGGGACCACCTAACATATAGTACCAAGCAAAATTCGTCTAAGTACCAGGTTTTATCCTTACTTTAAGCTTAGTGCTCATACTTCATTTTAATCCCATTTTCAAAGTAGATAAGAATATTATGTCTAATTTTAAAAAAAAAAACTGGTTCAGGATTACACTGGTGCATTTCTTAGTGGCTGGGAGGGGTCAGTTTAGGATTTTTGGATGCTAAATGATGCGTTGACAATGAGTAATGGACTAAAAAGTTCCTGAAGGTATGTTCTGAAAAACTAAAATTATACAAAGATGGTTATGTGTAGTCTGTAGGAACAATTGGTATCATCAGTAATACCTATATAAAGAGAACCAGTTCTGATACCAATTGTAAGAACATTGAGCACCTCTAGGGGTGAATAGAGTGCGTGTGTGCAGCAGAATAATAATCACCAATTGAAAAATTAGGCAGCAAACTAACTGATTTATAAGCAGGCAATATTAAATAACTGCGCAAATTAAAGAGTTAAGAAAAGCAAACTCAAATACCGAGATTTTATACTTGTATCCCAGTCTGAGGACTCTTGATAAATCTACTATGCAGTGAAACACAAGCTTTGAATCCGAAATGCTTGCAACTCCTTATAATGTGTGCTTTTAAATGAAGAGCACTACATCACACCCGCAAGCCTTTGATTCGAAGTACTTATCGACTTCAGAAATAGGATGAAAATAAATTGGTTTTCAAGCCTTATTTACAACTCGACCAAACTTCTAGATCAAATCGAACTGGCACTTGTTTGGTTAAGAGTCGTAAATGCTTAGATAGGAAGGTTAAGAAGCTCTTAGAACTCAAGTAGAGATAGAAGAGAATAGAATGGTCTGAGATGAAGTAAATAGGGAATTCTATATTTATAAGGTTTTGGGATACCAAACTCAGGCAGAGTTCGGTTCCCTAACGTTCATAATTTTGAACATTGGATCTTGTTCTTCAGGGTGATATGATCCAATGGGATATTGGGTCAAGGGGACCGAGTTCGGGCAGAACTCGGTCCGAGTTCATTTGCCCTTTAATCAGGTAGGTCAAAGTGAAGAATGAAATAGATTTGGGACTTTTTGTGTGGGCTGGTTTGTATGGTAAGTGGACTGAGTAGATACAAATTTTGGTAGGATTTTTGGTAGTAGTATAGAAAGCTAACCAAGTGCCAATACGCTCGATGTATATTTTCTAGACTCATATTAAGTATGAAAATATATAACAAAATACAAAAACCACGAGCACATTGATGATGCCTTTTTTTCTCGATAGTAGTTGTCCAAAGATAAACATATCTAAAAATATGAATACCTTTCGGGGGCTTCGCCCCCGAACCCTCACGGGGGGCGCTGCCCTCTCGACCCATTCCTCTTACTAGTCAGCGGAACCCCCAGTGCGAGGCCCCGGAGAAATCGTTGGGTGGTTCAGAAAAATCTTTTGCTATAACGACGTCTTTAGCTCATCATTAATTCTTTATTGCATATGTCATTGTTTGATATTTCTGACTGCTTGTCTGCAAATAAATGTTAGACGAACAAAGCAATATGATATATTTAATGAACATTTAGTACAAGTCTAAGTTTAAGTATCGATAATATAGTAATTGCTATAGAAACGAATTGTAAAGCGTAATACTCTAGAGGGGAGGTGAATAGAGTAGACAGCGGAATTTAGCTAATTAAAAATTGTTAGCAACAAGATCACATATAATATATCACAAGTAAGTAAATGAAAAACAAAGATCAAAAAGCAAACGTAAACATGGCGATGTATACTGATTTCCCTCTTGTGAGGATTATTCCAATCGGAAGAACTCTAGCTTCCATTTGAATCCACCATGAAAAAATATCACAAGTTTTCATATGAAGTCCTTGCAACTTCTACAACACGAGCTTTGATCCGAAGTACTCGACCAACTTCAATTGTGAAGTATCTTTCAACCAACTTCAATTGTGAAGTATCTTTCTTCTATCAAGCCTCTGATTACAATCTCTATGAAACTTCTAGACCGTACCGTACTGGCAAATCGACTAGAGGATTGTAACTGGCTTGGGATTTGAAAATGAAAGAGCCTAGAACACTTTGGAAGACGTATTAAGCTTAGAGAGAAGAGAAAAGAGAGGTGTATTGAAATGAGTAAAAAATTTCTCTATTTATAGGTTTTCCAAAGTCAGAACTTGGGGCAAATTCGGATATAATTCGGACAGAATTTTTTGAGAGAATCTCGGCAAATAGCCGTTGCGTCCGTAACAGCAGAGTGACCAAGTCCAAAATCCAACGGCACCAAACGAACTCGAGGCGAGTTCGGACCGAACTCGAGCCAAACTCTGTTGGTGTCCAGAGTATGATTTTTGGGGAATTTTGTAAATCGGATTTTGAGTTTTGGGCTTTTGAAAAGTTTTAGCAGTTAGGAGCTTTTTGTAAAATAGGCTATTTTTAAAATCATAGGATATTTTGAAAACATTTTAGGGTAGCTTATTTGCCAGTACGACTCGGTGTACAAAGTATTCCTAGACTCAATAAATATGAAAATTATATTGAATATTGAAATACAGACTCATGTGGCAAAATAGTTTCAGTCTTGAATAGTATGGTAGAAGTTCTCAGCAAATGTTCAAGTAGCCCTTATATCGAGACAGGGTTAGATCAATTATTAAAATCAGGTTCGACCATGACCAATGGGCCAACAATCTCTTCCATTTTGATAATTGACAAACCTTGACCGATATAACATCTCGATCTTTGATTTGACAAGAAATCAAAAATTGTACTTGTTCAACAATGGTGCTGTACTGTATCCTCAAAAACAAATATGTATCCTGTAAAAGATGTTAGATCTATTTCTCCCCCATTGTCACTTAGCAAAATAATTGCAAAATAGAGAAGCTCCCCCGCAATTTATGCATAAGAATACAACGTTGAAGAAATACAAGAAAAATATATAGCAATAAACATGTATTTCACAGGTAGTTTATATGTAAAAGCATAAGATAAGAGAGATAATGTTATGCATAAACAAAATATGAAGGAAATAGAGAACAATACAAACTAAAAAATAGAAAAACATGCTAATGAGAGCATAATAGATGTTCCAAAATACATCAATCTCAGCAAAAAAAAGTCTCAACGCTAAAATAATAATAATAGAGTACTATCTTGGAATATCGGCGCATTTTCAAGTAAACATAGACAATACAAAGTCTAACAAGATAACATCTGGACAAAATGCATCACATATAGATCAAAAGTCCTTAGAGTCATCATCATCATCAGCGCCAGCAGTGTCACCATGTCCAGATGGACCAGCTCTAGAAGTACCAACTCCAGAAGGGTGTGGAGTAGCACCAGAACCACGATACTAGTCATATGCGTTACCAGGCTGAAAGAAGTGACAAACCGTCTCATCCTCGTAGCGGTAGCCCGATACAGCTGGATCTCGGGAAAGAGAATTGACAGAATGACCAATCTGAATAAAACGTAGATCCGTAAAAGAATTTATAAGAGCTTGAAACCGACTGGCATCACGGAACTCGCGTTCCCTAGATGTGTCAGTGATAAAAGCTCGCAAATCAAAGAGATGCTGGTAGATACCCTCATAAGTCATAGGGTAGGTCTGAGGAGGTGGAGCAAGAGCAGTAGGTGGAGCAGAAGGGACGGCTGTGCTGTGATGAGATAGCTGAAGGTACTTAGACTCAGAGTCAAGAGCGCAAGTGGATAAGTCAATCTCAAATTACTGAAAGATGATCAAGATAATCATCGCATAATCAAGGTTTTTGTTCCCATCATGTGGATAATAGTTTTGGGGACACAAAAATAAATACCCTTACGAATGCGATAAAGGGCAGACAATTCAAAGGTGGTAACATCGTCTTTTGAAGTAGATTTAGGCAAAATGGTGGAATAAACGATGCGATGCAATTCATAGTTGAATAAATTCATGTTGGCAGCTTTGAACTTGGTAGAACGAACATGGTCAGAAGAACAAAGTTCGTTCTTGAAACTGCTCAAAGTTGTGCCTGCAGGAAATTCAAATTCTGTGATATCATCTAGCGAAGCACCTTCGTTAGGGATACCAAGGATTTTTACTAGGAGAACATTATTGAATTCGATATTAAATCTACCGACACGAATTTTAACAGTAAAAGTGTTCAAAGTAAAATTGCAATAAAACAGACGAATAGCATTAGTTGCAATAGGATATTGGTGGGTGACAAGTTTGTGCAACCCTAATGCTCCAAAGTATGGACGATGCTCAGAAATTAATCGGTACGTCGGTGCATATTTCACGAACAGAGAAATCAACATACCATAATAGGGATTGGTCATGAGTTTCAAAGTAAAACTCATTGTATGCTCTGTCGGCCGATTGAATCGGAGAAAAGAGTGATCCTTGAATAGGATCCGAAGACGAGGCCTCTTCACTAGCCGCAGTCTTCTTTCTCTTAAAGGGGTTCGAAATCCTAGGTATTGTTTCTATGGAAAGATTGAAAACTATGAATTTGAAAGAGAGGGAAGGAGGAGGTTATACCTTCCAAGAATTGAGTATGTTGTAGAGAACGAAAATCTCCGCAAAATTTGGATTGAAATCTACAAGAGGATTGGAAGTAATGACTTGGAGAAAAGCTAGGGTTTGGAGGGCTCGGGCGCAGCTGCTGCTGTGATTTGAGGATTTGGAGAAGATGAATAGGAAGGGGGCCACTCGTTTCTGACTTAAAAATATATACCACCAACCGAACTCGGGCCGAATTCGGTACGAGTTCGCCTGGGGTTCTGTTGAGATATTTTCAACAGAAATAAATGCAGGCCACTTTCTATTCATCGATCCCTTTTCAATTAATTAATTCCAAGTTTAGTTATTTTAAATTTCAATTAATATAATTAATATTATTTTATGAATTAATTTTTGTTACACAGTGACTATCTCAGATTAGCTGTAGGGGTACTATCCCAGCTAACGGAGGTTCACCGAAGAACACTTAAATACTGTTTCGCTTTAGCCGTAGCCGTGGAGACAGACAGACCCTTTGTAGGCTTGTATCGAAAATAGTGTTTGCATATTGAAAGATAATTGATAAAACAAAATCAATTAATATTATTGACATCTAAAATTCATAATTCTCGACGTAAATAATTGAAACGATCTTTCGCTAATAGTTTTGTAAAGATATCAGCCAGTTGGTTCTCTGTGTCTACATGTGCAATGTCTATATCTCCATTTATTTGATGATCTCTAAGAAAATGATGTCGAATCTCAATATGCTTAGTACGAGAGTGACATACAGGATTTTTAGTCAAATTAATAGTGCTAGTGTTATCACAGAAAATGGGTATGTGTGTGTAAAGTAAATCAAAGTCTTCTAAGGTTTGCTTCATCCACAAAATTTATGCATAATAACGTCCTGTGGTAATATACTCAGCTGTAGAGGATAAAAATCAAGTTGTGCCGCCCACTAAAGTGTGCAATCATCAAGTGGCGCCAAATCATTATGTTGTGCCGGATCAACAAGTTGTACAGCATCAGGTTGCGCAGGACATAGGTTGCACGAGCACCACGTGGCGCACTTTTTCGAGAAGCTGTAACGGCATCATCATTACCTGACAAACTGACAGCATGGAGATTAAGGAAAATCTGTTTAAATCCCATGTAACGCGGCGCTCGAGAAGATTTTGTCAGCATGTAATTAATGCTGACAGCTCGTTCGCTCAAGTCACTGTATGGCACGAGGATTAATCAGTACAGCACAAAAACAACCTAGTCAAAAGCGCCAGTTATCCACTTGTGCCCATGCGCAGTCTGACAAGTTGGTGCCACTTGATCAATTCTTATTTTTAACAGAGTGACGTGGCGCGCAAACCACCAACTTCGCAGAGCGTGCTCACTACACTGTCCACGACCATGCCCATCTCAATCAAACGATGTCATGCGTCCATAGCAGTTGGTACAACCGCTCGTACAAGTTGTTACATTGCGCCACGTGCAACCTGATGAAGCTCGCGCAAGGTGATCAACTAGTGTTCAAGACAGAGTGGCGTGGCACGCAAGCCACTAACTTCGTAGAACGTGCCCACTACACTGCCCACGACCACGCACATCTCAATCAAACGATGCCAGACGTCCATAGCAGCTGGTACAATTGCTCACACAAGTTGCTACATTGCGCCATGCGCAACCTGAAGCGCGCGCAACCCAGAATAACTACTAAACAGTTATTTCAAGAACTCTATAAATAGAGTTTCAAATCAATCACAAAGCATCAAAGTGTGATCATAATTTCCTGCTAAAGTGCTGTTGCATCCTCCAGAGGCTCGTGTCTTCGATATCACATCGTCCAAGGAATAAAGTGATTGTCTTCTGATCAGATTCCTATAGTTGTACTTCCCCATAAATCAATTATACTCTTGTACTCTTTTCTTAGTTTGCAATAAAACTTTTGTTCTTTGCAAACAAAATGGCGACTCTGCTGGGGACGACTTTTTCCTCCGACGAAAAAGTGACAACTCAATGTGGTACCACATCAATCGGTAAGACGCAGAAGACCGTGGTCGTTCAAGTTGACCAGACAGCCTACGAGACCATGATCAATCATGGGGGTGCCAAGCGCACTGTTGCCGCTGTTAAGAGCAAGACGTGCTCTGTTTGGACTCCTATGTCCTCGACGGTGCAATCTCCTGCCTCTGCGCAACTTGCGTCCATCACTGCTTTGGCACAACCTAAGGGAGACAGTCTTTTGGCTAATCTCTCTACTTTTCCGATTCTGAAATCGAAGGAGACTCTGTCTCGACACACTGTTGTCCAAAACAAGGAAAAGTACCTTTTGGCCTTCTTTTCCCTGGCACAACCTGCACCTGTTCTTGCTTCTGCGCACCTTGCACCTATCACTGCTTTGGTGCAACCTAAGGGAAATAGCCTCTTGGCTAATCCCTCCACTTCTTCGACTCTAAAATTGAAGGAAACTCTGTCTCGACACACTGCTGTCCAAAACAAAGGAAAGCATCCTTTGGCCTTTTCTGCTCCAGCGCAACTTGCTTATGTTTCTGCTCCGGTACAACTTGTGCATATTCATGCCCTGGCGCAACCTGCACGTACTTTTGCACTAGCACAACGTAAAGAGAAGCACTGTTTAGTGACTCCCTCTTTGCCACCAAATCAAAAGTTTAGTGAGAAATCACTAAATCAAGGAAAACACCCTTTAGCTTTTCCTCATTCTGCTCGAGTCGTTGACTGGGTGGAAAGCACTGCTCTCCTTAACAGAGACAACCAAATCTCTGTCGGGGAGATGGGTTCTATTCAGAATAAACCTTTCATGCAAAAGGGTATTATGCCTACTCCAAAGAGATCAGGGCAGGATCTACCAACCTTATGTATTTCAAGATCCCGACGAGGCAAACTACTAGTATCTCAAGTAGATGCACAAGTATCTCCCATGTCAGACTTGTGCACCTATATCAATAGGTGCCAATTAGGCTCAACCTTGGGAAATCACAAGATGTATCAAGCGCATACGGCACCAATTGCTAACTTACACCAGAGGAAGAATGCTGAGGTGAAAGATCATGTGACTTATGCTAACCAGCTTAGTACGTCCTTGTACACTCAAGGTACAGGACACCTCAGGAACATGAATTATGTCCCGAATATCGTCAAAGACTACATTCCTGCAACTTCTTCTCGTCCTGTTAGTGACCTCCGTGAACTCTTAATACAGAAATGGAAGGATGCAAATTCATCCTGTCCAACGGTGGTCCAACAACAACAGTATCATTGTAATCACCACCATGAAGTTGTCATCAAATGCTGCTGTCAGTCAGCCAAGCGGTCCGTCTTTGACCGTTTGAATTATGTTCAGACTCCTGAACCAATCCTAGTAGACGAAGATGAATTACTCTTTGCTCCTGTCAACATGACATCTCGAAGCACTGGGGGTGGAAAACGTCCAAGACATAATGCATCCCGCAATCCTAGTCAGCAATACTTAGATCAGATTCATGAATCCAATGAAGGAGTATATCAATATACTAGATCAAGAAGCCAAGAAATAATCGGTCAAAGAAATCTTTCTTTCGACCAAGACACAATCGGTCAAAGGAATCTTCTTGATTCTAACCAAGATTCCTTCAATCAAAAAGATATCCCTATCACTTATTCTGGGGATAGTTCTTTATGTGACTTTGATGCTGACAGTAAAAGTTCTGAAAGGACCATCCTTTCTACTAGCTTGTCTTCAAGGGCTAGAGAAGTGACTGCTTATGCCATCACAGAGGATCAATATACTTCCAGTTCTTCCAGTCAAGAGCAAAGAATTGCTGCTTTGGAGGCTTGTTTGAAGAACATGGCTGAGATGATGACAGGCATGCATGCTATGATTATGGCACAACATAAGTTCCACCGATCGCAAATCTGATTTCGACTCAGGAACCTATGATAACATCAGTTTCTACCAATATTGATATAGGGGTATAATCTCCTCACACCGCTTTCATTCCTGCGCAGGCTATTCCAAGTCAATCTGGTGCCGGGGGTGGTACTTATCATGCGGTACCTCCTCCTAACACATTAAATCAATCCACTACTCAACAATCAATGGAAGATACCAACGAGGCCGTAAAACTTTTATGTACTCAATTTGAGGCTTTTAAACAGAAGGTTGGCCTGCATAAGCTTGGGATTAAACAGCCCTATCCCATAGAATGGAAAGAGGTCCAATTTACTCCTAAATACAAACCCCCTACTATTATGCTGTTTGATGGCAACACATCTCCAAGTCAATACCTCAATCACTTTGAAGTAATGACTGATCAACTTTAACCAAATGATGCTCTTCTTACTAGAGTATTTGTCGGCTGTTTAGCTGGTGCAGCATATGACTGGTATCGTAGTTTACCAGATGGGTGTATAACCTCTTTCGTTGGCTTCAAACAAATGTTCTTGGAATGATTTTATGAGGGAACCAACGACATGACTATGTCTGCTCTCGTCAAAATCAAACAATGACATAATGAAACGACTAAACGTTTCATTGAATGGTTCCGTCGTGAAGCACTCAAAATGTCTCTCGGAACTCCAGATGCTTTAACTATAGACACTTGCAAATCAAACTTGTTGCCTATAATCAGCATATGGACAGGATCAACATAGTTCCAGGATTGGCCTTCTTTTATAATGAACGCCAAAGCGGCAGAAGAGAGCGCTGTCAAATTCAAGCAATTAGGTATTCAAATGCCTAATCTTAACAAAGATGAACGTGCTACACCAAATAATAATGGCTGTCAGAACAATCGTAAGAGCAAAAAAACTTTGGCCATTAACCTCAAAGGCAAAGAAGCCCTAGCCATCAATATAAATCAGCCAACATCTACCCCTACAGTACTACAACAATGGACACCCCGTCCAAAAGAAGAATACTCTTTCGATGAAGATGATATCATGAGTATCTTTGATTGCCTCATCAAGAGCAATAAACTTCAACTGCCAGAACCTAAATGGCCAGATGAAGTTGGTAAGACTGACCATCCTAAATATTGTGTTTACCACAGGTTTATTGGACATCCAACTCGAGCGTGCTATGTGCTCAAGGGTAAAATTCAGGAGATGGTCAATTCTGGTACAATCACTCTCCAGCAAGACGAGAAAACTGTAATGGCTAATGTCGTCTCTTTACAGTTTGGAGATTTTTCATCTTAACTTGTGCAGGACGGTGTCATCCCCATTCCGAGAACTATTCTGGAAATTGTTAATCTTCCACCTGCACGAACAGATGGTCTTGTTCCTCTATCTACTGATAGAGAAGAGATTATATGGATCCATCCAGATTTAGTGGCGGACTTTGAAACACCATCTTCTTCCACCAAGTCCAAAAAGGCCATTAAAAATAAATCATGTCATATAATTTCATTTGGTGAACATTGTCTTCCACCTCTAACTGCTACCTTCATCTCGGCAGCAGATAATCCTTCTTCTTTTTCCACTGATAAGACAACATTGTCAAAATCAGAAGCCAAATACCAACCAATTTTCCATCTATATAGCCCACAATCTCATGAACTCATGACGAAGATGGAATATGATCTACAAAAGGCCTCTGGTTTGAATCATGGAAAGGGATCTCCTGTACCTCTTTCTCTATGTCTTTCTCACAACCAATCTTGGGTTGGTTTGGGTTACTGGACAAACTCTCCATCTTGCCAAAAGAAACCTTCTAGAAATAAAACTCAGGCAAAGAGTTGCAATATGGTGTCCTTTGAGCCTGTATCCGAAGTAGAAGTCTTAACTGGTACCAGATCTGGGAAACCTTACCTAAGAGACTATTCAGAAGGTCAAGAAAACCCTGCTCCAGCTCTGGAGGTTCCTCAAGCATCATCTTCTTCTGCTGTCAATAATCCATCAGCTTCGTCACACCCAATAGAGACAACTCTTCCCAAACTGCCGACAGCCGACAAAGGAAAATAGCCTGTCCATTTTGACAATGTATTGAAGAAGACTTCAACCTTGGGACTTGAGAAGCCGTATAACTTTGATATACTGGCTCAGCTGACCAATACTCTGGCAAGATTGTCAATTTTTGAGCTACTCCGTCTTTCGAGGGAGACTCGAGAAATGTTGAATGAAGCTTTGACACAAGCTGATACTTGTCTAGCACTTCTCAAGAAACCAGAGGATGAGCCTATAACATGCCTTCATTGTCATAGTGTGATGGAACTAATGCCAAACATCACCTTTACACAAGATGATATATTGTTGGAAGATAATCGTCATGATCGACCCCTCTACTTTACGGGATATGTTGATATCATGAATGTTGATCGTATCTTGATCGATCCTGGGTCTGCACTTAGCATCATGCCAAAGACTCTACTAAATGCATTGAAGATTCCCGTACACAATCTTTCAACAACCATCACGACAATCCTGGAATTCAATTCTGGAAGAAGTGAACCTTTGGGAAAGATTCGCCTGAAAGTTCAACAAATAGGCAATCTTCGTACGAAGGTTACTTTCTACGTGATTGATAATCACGGCTCTTACAATGCTTTGCTGGGAAGACCCTTTCTGCATGAGCATAATACTGTACCATCCACTTTACATCAATGCTTCAAGTATATGGATGTCAATGGAGAAGTCCAAAAGGAAGTAGCTGATTTAAATCCTTTCAGGGGCATTAAAGCATATTTTACAGACTCTCGGATGTACAAAGAGGAGTTCATGAAAGTTGTATTGGCAATGGATAGTGAGGAAGATCAGAAATATACTTCAAAAGATGTTCTCATGATCCCCGTCAAAGGACGTGCTACTTGTCCCTCTTCTTCTCAGACATTGACTATACATCTTTCCTCTCATAACAAACAGCCTCCTGCTGTAGAAAGGGAACAAAGGGAGCTCACCTCTTCTGAGCCTCTTATTATCGATCTTCGTCGTAGCAAATCTTCTTCTTCTCCTCCTCCTCCTATGGTTATCAACCTTACTAGGCCATCTGTTAAGGCTAAGAATCAAGTTGTAAATGATGATGTACAAATCAATAAAGTAGCATCTCCTTTACAGTATACTGATGTCCTTTATTATACTCGATGTTATTTAAAAATATTAGATAACATCGAACCACTTGCCATAGGAGCAGTTGAAGCTTCCCAAAATGAAGTATTGCTCGAGCCAATGCAGGACTCCTTCTTCTTAGTTCCTTCCAGGAAGAAAGATGAACTTCCTATACTTTTTAGTAAAGGAACAGAACAGAAGATCACACCCGACAGTGAAAAAGAAAATCACGATAACGGAAAACTTCAACTACGTCGTTATAGCAAGCAATCAAAGAACATCATTCAAAAGATGGGCTATAATTTTAAAGCTAGTCTCATTAGCGGCAGAGGAAGGCGAACTCCTATTCGTATTCCTGCTCCAAAAGAAAAATCACAACAATACTACAGCAAAACGAAGCGGGGATTAGGTTATACTTTACCAACTTCGATTCCAGGAGCCTCCGAATCCGATGAAAAAGAACGATCTAACTCTTCTAATTCTATCTCATGGGATTCAGACACCAGTGTAGGGCACGTCCATCGTGTGACTCTATCTTCCAATATAGTGACCGTCGAGTTCTCGGAAGATGACGAAGACTTTGCCAAAGCTTCTGAATCTGATCCTTGGGCACAAAGGATGGATACTCAATGGGAGCTTCGCTTTGAACAACGGGAGCCACATACTGAAGATCAGTTGGTTCAAGTCAATATTGGAGATGAAATTTCCCCAAAATCGATATTTGTCAGCAAAAGCCTCCCTAAAGTGGATAAACAAGAACTAATCCAACTTATTAGGGAATATATTGATGTATCCACTTGGAGCTATGAAGACATGTCGGGGTTAGATCCTCAGATTGCTACCCACAAGCTCAATATTTTGCCAAATGCGAAGCCAGTCAAACAGTAACAACGTCAGTTTCGACCTGACATGATGGATGCCGTAGAAGCTTAAGTTAAGAAACTTATCGCCTGCGATTTCATCAAACAAGAACAACATCCGGACTGGGTGGCTAATATTGTCCTAGTTTTGAAGAAAACAGGGAAAGTCCGGGTCTGCATCGACTTCAGAGACCTTAATGAAGCTTGTCCCAAAGACGAATTCCCTCTCCCAATCACTGATGTCATGATTGACAATACTTACAAATTTGAACGTATATCCTTTATGGATAGATTTTTAGGATACAATCAAATCAAGATGCATCCAGAAGATGAGAAACATACATCTTTCTGCACTCCTCTTGGAGTCTATTACTACACTGTCATGCCATTCGATCTTAAGAATGCTGGTGCAACTTATCAGCGGGCCATGAGTACCATCTTTCGTGATCATTTACGAAAGACTGTTGAATGTTATGTTGACGATATTACTGTTAAAAGTCGTCCAAAAGAAGACCATATTCAAGATTTGAGAACTATTTTCGATCTAATGCGCCAGCATCAACTCAAGATGAATTCCACCAAGTCATTCCTGGAAGTCTCTAGTGGCAAATTTCTTGGATTCGTTATTACCTCTAAAGGTATACACGTTGATCCTGAGAAAATCAAAGTCATTCAAGAGATGCATACTCCACGCAACCTAAAAGAGCTACGAGGTTTCCAGGGACGGCTTGCGTACATCAGGAGATTCATTTCAAATCTCTCTGGATGCTGTAGATCGTTCACTCAACTCATGAAGAAAGGCATGTCTTTTATTTGAACTAAAGAATGTCAACAAGCATTTGAAGACATAAAGCGGTACTTGATGAACCCTCCAGTTGTAGTGCCTCCAGTGTCAGAAATATATTTCCTGATGTATGTTCGAGAAATGGACCATTTCCTAGGTGCTTTATTAGCTCAGAAGAGTAAAGAGGGTCATGAACATGCTATCTATTACCTTAGCCGTATGATGCTTGGAGCTGAGCATCGATACACTCCAGTAGAGAATGAATGTCTAGCTTTGATGTTTGTTGTTCAAAAGACGAGACAATATATCACTGGCCAAACTATTCATGTCATTTCTAGATTTAACCCTCTCCGGGTCCTGATGAAAAAGCCCAGTACACTCAATTCCAGGCTCGCAACATGGGCCATATTGTTAGCACAATATGATATGGTTTATGTTTTTCAAAAGTCTGTTAAAGGTCAAGCCCTTGCTGACTTTCTGGCAGCTCATCTAGTTCCTGAAACATCTAAACTCTACGATGAGATTCCAGATAAAACCTTAGAGTCCAACATGATTTCAGAAAAAATTCTTACTTGGCGTTTATTCTTTGATGGTGCATCCAGAATTGGACCAAAAGGTGCTATTGTTGCTGGAGTCAGAATCGTTCTCGTCTCACCAGAAGGGTTAGCTATCCAAAGAGCTTATTCTTTAGATGAGTCATGTTCCAATAACGTGGCTGAATACAACGCTCTGCTCATTGGTCTCCAATTGGCTAAACAATTAGATATTGAGTATCTTGAAGTTTACGGAGACTCCAAACTGATTGTCAATCAAGTTAGAGGCACATACGAAGTTCGACATCAAGATTTGGTTCCATATCATGATGCAGCGATCAGGATGGCCACTTCATTCAAAGGCTTCTTCATCGAGCATGTACGCTGAGCATGTAACATGAAAGCTGATGCACTCGCTAATCTTGCAACAGTATTAGCAATTCCCGTCAGAAGGCAACAAATGATCGTCATCACTAATAGAGAGTTATTTTGTGTCCAGAATAACTTAAATATGGAAGTTAACAACCCAAACATGGAATTCAACAATTCAGTTGAAATTTGTGCCATCAATAAAGATTGGAGGACTCCTTTCATAGACATTCGTAGTCCATGATATCCTACCCGAAGATCCTAAGGAGGCTACAATAATTCGACGACGGTCACTCAGATTTTATTATAATCATACTATAAAGACACTCTACCGATGAACATTTGACGGTTTACCCCTACGTTGTCTTATGGAAGAAGAAGCAAAATAAATACGTTGTGAAGCTCATGATGGTGTTTGTGGTGCACATCAACCTGGTCCTAAATTATAGGATCGCATTCGCCGTATGGGCTATTATTGGCCCTCAATGGTATCTGATGCAATCGAGTATACAAGGAAGTGCCGAGCATGTCAAATCCACGCTGACTTTATACATCAACCATCAAAATTTCTTCACCCGACAGCAGCATATTGGCCTTTTGAAGCTTGGGGTATGGATATCATCGGTCCTATCAACCCTCCCTCATCTCGAGGACATCGGTTCATATTTAGCTGATTATTTCTCAAAATGTGTCACGATACGCACCCACTGTGAGGGTACGAGTACGTAACAGCGCCCAGCCTACGCCGCAGTGTCGGCGGTAGAATGCTGTTCTAGGTCATGAACTATAACTAACACAATATAAAATACTCTCCAACTGGAGGCCAAGTCACAGAAGGTACAACTCAATCACAATCTAGAGGTAGAATATAGCACGATGTAATAGATAAGAAAATCCTCAAACTGAGGTACAAACAGAAGTAAAATAAATCAAGTTAACAACTACCAGTCTCAACATCTCCATAAATATACAACTCTGAAATCAAAGACAACAACTAATATGAAAAGGAAAACAGTCTAGACTATCTAAACTATGCATGGATATCATCCTCAGCAGCTGCCAGAACCTCCCCAGGGGTCCAGGTCGCGAGTGTCATCTAGGAAAGCTCATAGTAAGGGGTGCAGGGTTCCTCATCATCCTCTGTAAAATTTTCAACAGGTCCAGTCAGGATGGGAGCGAACACAATACATCTCACGCAGATCATAACAAGTTAGAAAATATAAACATGCAAGAGAGTACGATACATAAAACTGAAAGAAAGTACATGATGTAAATAGAGAAAGAACTGTAATGAAAATATGTACTATAAGTAGAGAGCTACCAGTGACTAGTGATTTAGAGTACAAAGTCGACATGTGAACGGCTGGATTTGCACATGAATATACTAAAGAGACGCACATGGTTATACTACTTTGGAATTGTTCACGTGACTATTTATACTCTCCCATACCCCAATTAATACACAAAGATCCAGACAAGTTATGTTACGTACATAATTTTCACATGAAAGCCCATAGATGGGTGTACATGAAGTATACATGAGGGCTCAGAACTGAGTGCACATAAATTCCACATGAAGGCCAATGAAGGGTACACATGAAGTATAGGTTATACATGAAATACACGAGAAACATGACCGAACATGAGAGCACATGAGAGTACACGAGCGAGCATGAAGCACATGAGAAACATGAATAACATGAGAGCGAGGAATACATGATGTACATGAAACACACGATATGATGTATCCGATTCTCCCGAGGGAGATAACATCTCAATGTAGGGATCCATATAGTACCAATCCGTGATAATATCGTGACAGCATCAAATAAGATAAACTAGAGCAGGAATATAATCCTAAACAAGTTATGAAATGATCAGAGAATGTACTCACCTGGTATCTGAATAGCTGTGAGAATATATTGCCCGGGATGAGGTATCTGACTCCTATTTAGAGCAACACAAGTCAAGATGTATACAGGGGATGATAAGTGAAATGTACAATGCATCTGCATGCTTTTTAGGTCAAACTAGGCTAAAGTCAACACTTGGTCAACTCTAGTCAACCACACTAGTCAAACTAGGTCAACTAGGTCAAGTCCTAGCCCAAACAAGTCTAACAAGTCTCACTAGGCCTAGCCATGTCTATCATAGCATCCACACACAATACAAGGCTATACAAGCCAACAACACACATTCACTGGGCATTCAAGCCATATACATAGGCTGTATCACATAGGGATACACCCCAAAGGCTATGTGCCATATATATAGGCTATATCACACATTTCACACATATTGTATATTTACCAATTTGTTATAATATCATACAAATATATATACATCACATAATTATTATCAATCATATAGATAAGGTATACATATATTTACATATACATAGAGTGAGATAGAGAGGGGGATTCATGGCATGTAGGTTAAACTATCTACATTACAACATCTAATTGTACTTAACATGCATGGCTAACAAAGTATACATCTATATTAGGCATAAATCATTCATTCCTTGTATGCATACTTGCATACATACAAGTCATACAACATGCATACATACATACATATTCTCATTCATGCTTACATTTCATATTCATTTGCATTCATTCATTTATATCATTACATGTATACATACATATCTATATCCATAACCACTATACATCCAATATAGAATCAACATGCATAAGATGAGCTAATATTATATATATGTATATAGGTATGCAAAGAGGAAAAAATATGAGAGGGAAACATATGTGAGTGTATTACAATGAAGGTAAGGGTCAATGCCATTCTCAGTTATTTTGCACTATGTGTGTGTGTGGAGCTATATGATAGTGTAATAGTAAAGGGGGTCAATGTGATGTGTGCGTGTGTATGGAAACTGAAATTAGTGTGATACTTGGAGTTTCAGTTCTCAGGAAAACTGAAAAATGTCAAATGTGTATTCAGTAATGAATGTGAGTGTATGACGGTAAACATTATGTGTCAATAGAAAGCTAAAAATAGTGGTGCAATTGTGTCAATGTGTGAGAGCCATGTGTGTGTCAACATATATAGGAATAGTATGTGTATGTCCTATGTAATAAGTGTCAAGTAGGCACCTGTGTGTAGCAGTAAAGGATGCCCAAATCTCAGGACTAAATGACAGTTAAGTGTAATAGGCTGTAGTGTGGTTAATCTCAGGTTAGCTAACAGTGTATGTGTGTGTAATCAGTGAGGGTGTTGAACCAAATCTCAGGAAAAACTGAAAACAAAATGACAGTTCTCATATCAGTCAATCCCATTCAAAACCTAATTTTGAAAACCCGATTCCCTGTTATCCTCACCCAAATCATGTAACCAACACTGCAGTAACTAATACATAGGTATGAACTAATCTTGGCAATTAAAACATTAACAACAGTTGAAATTATAAATTAAACTCAGGAAATCAGATTAATAAAACTGTGTATCAGTGAACATTAGAAAATGCAATTTTGAAGGTCAAAACATGATATTAATCTAAAATAATGGTTGGTAAACATTGTGTCTAGTGTGTACGTGTCATGGCACTCATTCGTATCCAACTAAGTGGACACAATCGTGTCCACGACACTCAAACACCACACGAGCACACATGCAGTGCACAGCGTCGTACACGCGTGCACGTGTGTCCAGTACACGACACAGGCCACGTGGAGACACGTGGCCGTGTACACGTGTTCGCCTAGGGTATGTCTACGTATCTATGAGCCTATAACATGTCCACGTGGTGTCGTGTCGTGTGTGTGAGTGCGTATCAGAGGGGCAAATTCCCGTGCGTGCACACAGTGAGGAATCGGTGCGGGCTAGATTTCTCCCTAACCACTAAATAATATCTAATGAAATTTAATACACTACATGTCAGTCATCTAGTGAAGGTTCACACAAATTTTTGTATCCAGATGTGTCGTGTACGAGGAGAACTAGGACATGGGCAGCAGGAGAAACCCTAGCCCGTGCGCGGGGCGTGTTCGTGTCCTCGTGTGGACACGACACGACACAGAAATACAAAAGTAGGTTAGGGAAATCATAAGACACATCATTATGAACATTTCCATTCAAAAATATTTCAGAAACAGGGAAGAAATGCCTTCTGTGGTATTTCATCAAACACCCTCCTATACACCATGATACGTGTCCGATACGGACACCAAATGGACACGAAATTGGCCCAAACTTCAGGGATGGCTAGGGGACACCTAGATCTAGCCCTAAATGTAAAGAAAATAGAATATTAACACAATTTAAGGGGTTTTACCTATAGGTGCAAATAGCAAGAAAAAGCCTCAAATGGGAGGTATTCTCCTTGATAGCCAAATGCTCCAAACTGATCCAAGGCTGAGATTACTCTCCATGAACAGCAAGAAGAGGTTGATTAGATTCATATGCAAAAGATTTGGATCAAAAAGGATTAAAAATGAGGAAGTTATGAATTAGGAAAAATTGTTATATATACCTCTTTCTTTAATTTGTTGAAATATCATAAAGAGGCAAGAACAATCAATGAGAAGATTATTTATAGGAAGGGGAGCCCTAGTGGCTGGTCATAAAGTGAAAGTTAGGGTTAGGGTTTAGTCTAATTGGCTATGGGCCTAGTTGCACTAGTCATGGAACTAATTTCTAAGTCTCAAGCCTATGGACCAAATCACTAATCCTCCTATTTCAAACTTGATCCTAAGTGACCTAACTTGGGTTGACTTAAGTTAGACTAGGGTCTCACCATGCTAATCAAGTCACCTTAACTAGAGTTAACATCTAGGTTAGTCTCTTAAGTCACAACTAGAAAAGTCAAAATCAACAACCATCAATCCAATAAATAAATCAATAATTCTAATAAGTCCAAATGACCAAATTACCCCTAGGCTAAAAATGATAAATAAAAATTTTAATCACATGGTTAGGCTCTAGGTCAGACAGTCTCTAGGGTTTCACTAGCTGCACATCAAAATCACAAGTCATAATTTTTAAATAGTTTTAAAATGATTAAAAATCACCAAAAATCATATTAGTATTTAAATATCATAATTAAAAATTAAAAATCACAAAATTTTAAAATTACCCTCATTTAGAAAACTGGGTGTTACAAGTCTACCCACCTTAGAAAAATTTTGTCCTCAAAATTAGTACTCCTTCTAGGTCAAACATCCCACAATCATAGTCTCAATCACACAGTTCGATAATCATATGCGTCTGTCCAAAATTATGATACTCGGAATCTTTGTCATGCTAGTGAGCAAGGCTACGATAATCACAGAGTCCTTGACTAAGGCACATACCTCTAGAATTATGGTATTTAAAATTTTTGCATTGCCGCATGCTTGGCAGTAAAAACCTTAAATTCTCACACCCGAGAAATACGTCCTAAATCCGACTATATGTCCTCACTTTGCTAGCTAACACGACTATCGAAGATTCTAGTTCCCATAACTGAGGTGACCTAGCCCATATGATTTATCTCAGAAGAAAATCAAATATAACACAAGGACAACAGGACAAAATTGATCAATCAACAAGGAACAGAGGGAATCGAATTTTCAAGACAATTATAAGAGACAATTACGAAAATGGAATCGAGAAGAACGGAACCTGCAATAAGATCTCAATGGCCTGTGCATCCTCAACTGTCCTGGCGAAAGCTCGCCCCTGCTGGCCTCCCCTGGCCTGCTGCTGATGCTGCATGTACCTCTACTGCTGAGTTGGTAAGGGTAATCCCTTCTGCTGGCCCATCGGAGCCCTAGCTCCTGCTCTCTGAACTGTCTGTCCAAATGACTCAGGACACTCTCTCAGCCGATGATCGGATCCTCCGCAAAGTAAACATCTACCCAATCTCTTCCGGCATTCGCCCTAATCGTGCCCTGGTCTCTTACAGAAGGGGCAAATGATAACAAGCTATTGTCCTGGGGCCTGCTGCTGCCTCTGTGGCTGCTACGCCTACTGAAATGGTATACGGTCCTAAAATTGTCGCTGCTGAAAGTAGACCCTCGGCTGCTGATACTGCTGCTGAATCTGCAAGCAGGGTATCTGCTGCGGATACTGCTGCTGAATCTGCAAGCGGGGCATCTGCTGCGGATATTACTGCTGAATCTGTAAGTGGGGTCTCTTGGCCGGGCCCGCACTGCCACTAGCTCCCTGAGTGTCTCGTGTCCAATTCTCCTTCAGCCCAAGATCGTCCTCCGCTGCCATGGCTCCTACCAGAATCTGCTCGAAAGTGGCATCGCGGTCGCTCTTGGTATACGACCTGATCTCCCTTATCAAACCCCTGCGGAACCTCCTCGCCTTCCCGGTCTCAGTAAGATCCTCAACGAATCTACCCAAATGGCAGAACTCCCCGGCGTATTCCTCAACGGTCTGGTTCCCTTGAACCAAACTCTCGAACTGCGCCTCCAAGGCATCGAGTGCTGTATCGGGAAAAATTTCTCCTTGAACAGTTTCTTGAACGTTGCCCAAGTCTGACCGGCTGTACCAACCCTCGGGTCTGTCTTGTACCAAGTACGGGCCAAGTCCTGTATCTGACTGGCTGCTGCCTTGATCTGTAATCCAGCTGGTATCTGTGCCAATCGAAATATCTCCTCAATATGCTCTATCCAATCGTCAGCGTATATGATGCCCTCTATACCCTTGAAGTCCCGAGGTCCCATCTTCTTAAAGGATTGGATATCTTGAGTCCTCGACTGATACGGCTGCATCTGACCTCCCAATGGCTGAGCAGCCACCAGATCTACTGTCGTCCTGACCAACTGGTGAGTATCGTGTATGCTCTGTCGAAAATTAGCAGACTGGCTCTGCTGCATCTGCTGCTGAGTCTCCAGGAATCGCTGGAAAAGGGTAAACATCTGAGCCGCATCCACTGTCCCTGAAGGTAACTGTTGTTGATACATATCCGAAATGACGGGGGAAGACCTCCGGACAGGTGGAGGTGTACTCCCAAAAGCTGCAGATGCTCCTATATGAGCAGAAATAGGGGGTACTGTGGTCCCAGCGTCCACAATCGGGCGAGGGGTGGTAGGCCTCTCACCAGCGTCTGCTGGGCCAGAGCGATGCGATCGTGTCTCAATCACCATCCTGGAGATAGATCAAACAAGGAATCAATACTGAGATAGAAATGATTATTCAAGGGAGGACAGTTATTTTATGGAAGTATTCTTCAACAGGAATTTAGATGGCAGGAATTCAGTTAAGAGTTTTTCCTAATGCGATTGAGTACCTCAGAATAATCCTAATCCTACTGCAGGCTGTAGTGATACTCTAGTTCGAATATCACTATACAAACTCGACCTGCATGGGCCACCACTAAAAACGTGTCACGATCCGCATCCACTGTGAGGGTACGAGTAAGTAACAGCGCCCAGTCTACGCCGTAGTGTCGACGGTAGAACGATGTTCTAGGTCATGAACTATAACTAACACAATATAAAATACTCTCCAACTGGAGGCTAACTTACAGAAGGTACAACTCAATCACAATCTAGAGGTAGAATATAGCACGATCGAATAGATAAGGAAATCCTCAAACTGAGGTACAAATAGAAGTGAAATAAATCAAGTTAACAACTACCAGTCTCAACATCTCCATAAATATACAACTCTGAAATCAAAGATAACAACTAACATGAAAAGGAAAATAGTCTAGACTATCTAAACAATGCATGGGTATCATCCTCAGCAGCTGCCTGAACCTTCCAGGGGTCCTGGTTGCGAGTGTCATCTAGGCAAGCTCCATAGTAAGGGGTGCAGGGTTCCTCATCATCCTCTGTAAAAATTTTAATAGGTCCAGTCAGGACGGGAGCGAGCACAATACATCTCACGCATATCATAACAGGTTAGAAAATATAAACATGCAAGAGAGTACGATACATGAAACTGAAAGAAAGTACATGATGTAAATAGAGAGAGAACTGTAATAGAAATATCTACTATAAGTAGAGAGCTACCAGTGACTAGTGATTTAGAGTACAAAGTCGACATGTGAACGGCTGGATTTGTACATGAATATACTAAAGAGGTGCACATGGTTATACTACTTTGGAATTGTTCACATGACTATTTATACTCCCCCATACCCCAATCAATACACAAGGATCCAGACAAGTTATGTTACGTACATGATTTTCACATGAAAGCCCATAGATGGGTGTACATGAGGTATACATGAGGGCTCAGAACTGAGTGCACATGAATTCCACATAAAGGCCCATGAAGGGTACACATGAAGTATAGGTTATACATGAAATACACGAGAAACATGACCGAACATGAGAGCACATGAGAGTACACGAGCGAGCATGAAGCACATGAGAAACATGAATAACATGAGAGCAAGGAATACATGATGTACATGAAACACACGACATGATGTATCCGATGCTCCCGAGGGGGATAACATCTCAATGTAGGGATCCATATAGTACCAATCTGTGATAATATCGTGACAACGTCAAATAAGGTAAGCTAGAGCAGGAATATAATCCTAAGCAAGTTATAAAATGATCAGAGAATATACTCGCCTGGTATCTGAATAGCTGTGAGAATATACTGCCCGGGATGAGGTATCTGACTCCTATTTAGAGTAACACAAGTCAAGATGTATACAGGGGATGATAAGTGAAATGTACAATGCATCTGCATGCTGTCTAGGTCAAACTAGGCTAAAGTCAACACTTAGTCAACTCTAGTCAACCACACTAGTCAAACTAGGTCAACTAGGTCAAGTCCTAGCCCAAACAAGTCTAACAAGTCTCACTAGGCCTAGCCATGTCTATCCTAGCATCCACACACAATACAAGGCTATATAAGCCAACAACACACATTCACTGGGCATTCAAGCCATATGCATAGGCTGTATCACATAGGGATACACCCCATAGGCTATATGCCATGTATATAGGCTATAGGCCATATAGGCTATATTACACATTTCACGCATATTGTATATTTACTAATTTATTATAATATCATACATATATATATACATCACATAATTATTATCAATCATATAGATAAGGTATACATATATTTACATATACATAGAGTGAGATAGAGAGGGGGATTCATGGCATGTAGGTTAAACTATCTACATTACAACATCTAATTGTACTTAACATGCATGGCTAACAAAGTATACATCTATATTAGGCATAAATCATTCATTCCTTGTATGCATACTTGCATACATACAAGTCATACAACATGCATACTTACATACATATTCTCATTCATGCTTATATTTCATATTCATTTGCATTCATTCATTTATATCATTACATGTATACATACATATCTATATCCATAACCACTATACAACCAATATAGAATCAACATGCATAAGATGAGCTAATATTATATATATGTATATAGGTATGCAAAGAGGGAAAAATATGAGAGGGAAACATGTGTGAGTGTATTACAATGAAGGTAAGGGTCAATGCCATTCTCAGTTATTTTGTAATGTGTGTGTGTGTGGAGCTATATGATAGTGTAATAGTAAAGGGGGTCAATGTGATGTGTGTGTGTGTGTGTATGGAAACTGAAATTAGTGTGATACTTGGAGTTTCAGTTCTCAGGAAAACTGAAAAGTGTCAAATGTGTATTCAGTAATGAATTTGAGTGTGTGAGGGTGAACATTATGTGTCAATAGAAAGCTAAAAATAGTGGTGCAATTGTGTCAATGTGTGAGAGCCATGTGTGTGTCAACATATATAGGAATAGTGTGTGTGTCCTGTGTAATAAGTGTCAAGTAGGCACCTGTGTGTAGCAGTAAAGGATGTCCAAATCTCAGGACTAAATGATAGTTAAGTGTAATAGGCTGTAGTGTGGTTAATCTCAGGTTAGCTAACAGTGTATGTGTGTGTAATCAGTGAGGGTGTTGAACCAAATCTCAGGAAAAACTGAGAACAAAATGACAGTTCTCATATCAGTCAATCCCATTCAAAACCCAATTTTGAAAACCCGATTCCCTGTTATCCTCACCCAAATCATATAACCAACACTGCAGTAACTAATACACAGGTATGAACTAATCTTGGCAATTAAAACATTAACAACAGTTGAAATTATAAATTAAACTCAGAAAATCAGATTAATGAAACTGTGTATCAGTGAACATTAGGAAATGCAATTTCGAAGGTCAAAACATGATATTAATCTAAAATAATGGTTGGTAAACATTGTGTCTAGTGTGTACGTGTCATGGCACTCATTCGTGTCCAACTAAGTGGACACAATCGTGTCTACGACACTCAAACACTACACGAGCACACATGCAGTGCTCAGCGTCGTGCACGCGTGCACGTGTGTCCAGTGCACGACACAAGCCACGTGAAAACATGTGGCCGTACACACGTGTTCGCCTAGGGTATGTCTACGTGTCCATGAGCCTACAACGTGTCCATGTGGTGTCGTATCGTGTGTGTGAGTGCGTATCAGAGGGGCGAATTCCCGCGCGTGCACACAGTGAGGAATCGGTGCGGGCTAGATTTCTTCCTAACCACTAAATGATATCTAATGAAATTTAATACACTACATGTTAGTCACATAGTGAAGGTTCACACAAATTTTTGTGTCCAGATGTGTCGTGTACGAGAAGAACTAGGACACGGGCAACAGGGGAAACCCTAGCCCGCGTGCAGGGCGTGTTCGTGTCCTCGTGTGGACACGACACGACATAGAAATACAAAAGTAGGTTAGGGAAATCATAAGACCCATCATTATGAACATTTCTATTCAAAAATATTTCAGAAACAGAGAAGAAATGTCCTCTGTGGCATTTCATCAAACACCCTCCTATACACCATGATACGTGTCCGATACGGACACCAAATAGACACGAAATTGGCCCAAACTTCAGGGACGGCTAGGGGACACCTAGATCTAGCGCTAAATGCAAAGAAAACATAATATTAACATAATTTAAGGGGTTTTACCTATAGGTGCAAATAGCAAGAAAAAGCCTCAAATGGGGGGTGTTCTCCTTGATAGCCAAATGCTCCAAATTGATCCAAGGCTGAGATTACTCTCCATGAACATCAAGAAGAGTTTGATTAGATTCATATGCAAAAGATTTGGGTCAAAAAGGATTAAAAATGAGAAAGTTATGAATTAGGGAAAATTGATATATACCTCTTTCTTCAATTTGTTGAAATATCACAAAGAGGCAAGAACAATCAATGAGGAGATTATTTATAGAGAGGGGAGCCCTAGTGGCTGGTCATAAAGTAAAAGTTAGGGTTAGGGTTTAGTCTAATAGGCTATGGGCCTAGTTGCACTAGTCATGGAACCAATTTCTACGTCTCAAGCCTATGGACCAAATCACCAATCCTCCTATTTCAAACTTGATCCTAAGTGACCTAACTTGGGTTGACTTAAGTTAGACTAGGGTCTCACCATGCTAATCAAGTCACCTTAACTAGAGTCAACATCTAGGTTAGTCTCTTAAGTCACAACTAGAAAAGTCAAAATCAACAACCGTCAATCCAATAAATAAATCAATAATTCTAATAAGTCCAAATGACCAAATTATCCCTAGGCTAAAAATGATAAATAAAAATCCCAATCACATGGTTAGGCTCTATGGCAGACAGTCTCTAGGGTTTCACTAGCTGCACATCAAAATCACAAGTCATGATTTTTTAAATAGTTTTAAAATAATTAAAAATTACCAAAAATTATATTATTATTTAAATATCATAATTAATAATTAAAAATTACAAAATTTCAATATTACCCTCATTTAGAAAACTGGGTGTTACAAAATGGGCTGAAGCAATACCTCTAGCTGAGGTCAAGACAAGCAGTGTTATCAATTTTATTAAGCATCATGTGATCTACAGATTCGGTATTCCTTGACAAATTATTCATGACAATGGGCCACAATTCATCAGTCAGAAGTTCACTCGATTCTGCGATGACAACAGGATCAATAATATTGTTTCTACAGCTTATAATCCTGCAGCTAACGGGTTGGCAGAAGCATTTAACAAGACCATCATCAAACTCCTCAAGAAGTTTGTTTCTACCAACAAACGAAACTGGAGTGAGAAGCTTGAAGAATATCTGTGGGCTTACCGTACTAATATACGTACTCCTACAGGCTGCACACCATTCTCTTTAGTATATGGATGCGAAGCTGTCTTACCATTAGAAATCCAGATCCCTTCTCTAAGGATTGCCATTGCCAATGAACTCACAACCGAAAACAACGATCGTCTGAGACTTCAGGAGCTTGAAGCACTTGACGAGAAACGGCTCCTAGCTCAACAACATATTGAGTTATACCAAGCTCGTCTATCAAAATACTTCAACCGTAAAGTCAAAGTCTGAACATTTCAGAAAGAAAAATTAGTTCTAACCGTCAGACGTCCTATGACTATGACGCACATGAGCAAAGGCAAATTCGAAGCGAAGTAGGAAGGACCATACATTGTAAGCAAAGTTTTCTCCAACGGGGCTTATCAATTGACTGGTATGGATGGTCGAATCGCCATGATACCCATTAATGGCAAATTCCTCAAGAAATATTATGTTTGAAGACAAGGAAGAAATTATCAACACAAAGACTCAGAATGTAAATAAAACTCCTTTTTTTGTTTACATAAATTCAGACAGAAGGAAATATATAAAATTAACGAGGACCGGAGCCCTCTTGATTGAAAACATATTTCGCAAGAAGCTCGAAGATATTATTGTTCGATGACACCAGCAGTTCACAGGCAGCCTTCCTCAGAGCTTCTTCCTCGGCAGTACTCCCACGCTCCACCAGTTCGACAAGAATATCCTGTCACGACCCGCACCCGCTTTTCGGACGCGAGCACGTGAGCAAGCCAGCTACGCATCAAGCGGACTCCAGCCCGACTTGAATACGTAAACGCTGTCAAGGCTATGGTATACTACCAAATCATGGCAAACAAATCTATATCTCAATCCACAATAAGAATACGAAACATGAATGAACACTATGGGTCATGGTCTGCAGCCCACTAGCATACATGTCCGATTAGACTCCAAGAAATAACACGAGTCTATAAACTGAATCAATAAATAGGATATATCATGATAATGAAAGAAAAGCACGAGCTGGATAATAAACATGGTATCAATACCTGAATCTCGCAAGCAATGTCGTAAATATCTGGACCCCACAAGTGTCATAATTATCCGCCATCCAGAGCTGCTAACTAACTCCATGTAATAACTAACCTGAAG